>JAMKCH010049291.1:0-11239 GCA_023653785.1 Ophioderma brevispina | reverse complement strand
CCATTAAATCGGAAGTTGAACCCAGCTGAAAACCACCTCACAACCTTTCAAAGCTGTAACACTCAAGCGTGAAGCTACCGTAGATTCCATCGTGATCGTATCCATGAAATCAGCAATGTCTACGCGCTGCAAGCATGTTGCTGACTTGGTAACTACAGCACGTGTGAATGTATTGTGCAATCGATTGATATTTTTCGCTGCTTCAGAGAAGGAGAAATTTATTGTTTTTTTCTTTAATAAACTGTTTTCCACTGGTTTTTTTCAAAATGGTTTGTTTATATTTGTTTCTAAAAGTTTTTGGTACCATTGCACGTCAAAATTTTGTTTTAAATTGAATATTACAGTGTTTGTCCGATTGTACTCTATAGATCGTGAGTATATTGTGCGGTAAATACGGTCAGCCGTACTAAGGCCAATTTTATTTTCCTTCTTGTTTCCGCGCTCATTTTGTTATTGCCACACAATTTCATTCCCAGAATAGTGAGTGTTTTGGCCCGTTCAAGGAGTTAAATCGCGCGCTAGCTCGTTGTGATTTTCCGTTTGGTTGGTTTTATTACACATTTATCAACCGAAAACAGGTAAAATAGACAAAAGACTTAAAAAAAAAAAAAATACAGACCCGAGATTTTCGGGAATTTGGGTCGTCGCGAGGGTAACACAACAATTTTTTTGGCCTTAGAAAGAGTCGCTATTTGCCTATTAGTACTAATAGAGAATAAGGGTATATTGGAAACCGCGTACTCCTTTAAACGACAAAAAAATTGAAACCAGGCTGATACATTATTTTAAAGAACTACCGGAGGCAGATTTCTTCCACTCAAAAAATAATGGTAACAACTGTTTCATCTCGTCGTAAAGAGAGTACCGGTTCAAAATCTACAAATATTCTCATCCTAAAAAACAGCTTTAACACTAGTTACGGTCATCTTACACCCAGTTTCACGATACTTTACGGCTTAAATACAATAAGAAAGTACTTCCACCACCTTGACAACAATCGAACACCCATTTAATGCACGATCAACCGCAACGAACATACGCAACGTGGGCAGGCGTGCGCGAACGTAAGAAAATGAACATTATGACGCGGCGCTTCAACCCTAAAAATAACGTCAATATACACAGCGCAGGCTGGGTTCATTTGTCGAATTGAAACCCGCGTATTAGCAAGAATTGGTTTACATTTCCACAGCTGTTTTATACTTGCAATGAGTAGGCCTACGAGTCTACGATACTTACACACAGCCTAGTCAACGATGGGTGCAGAATTCCTGTGGTTTCGTTCGATTACGATTGCTTTTCCTCAATGAAAACAACTCCAGTACACACGACAGACGTAATAATCTTGACGTTCCCGATACATTGCACATTATGTTTTATTTAGAATATCATATACATTTTACTTTTGCGTTCATTTTGATAATTTACATGACCTAAATTAATTATTGTTGCTATGTGTGTACTGTATAAACGTCTCCATGTGGGGCACAGAATGGGATCGTTCGTATGTTTTACATTTGTCACCAGTGACACCATCTCGGGTCAACACACTCTCCCGGCATTCTCAAACTGAGCACATTTCTCAGCTTTTGCTCACTTTTTTTATCTGGTACAGTGCAATATTTTTACCATTTTTGATGTCTCGTCATACTGTTTACCTAAACATACTTTTATAGCCAAATGCTTCATAAAATTGATCCTTTATTCTTTGTTTGAACAAACCATTAGAAAACGAAGTGTTCGGAAGCCGTTACGGCTACCTAACCACATGTTCGGTATCCGTATACGGTAAATTAGCCCGGGAGTGTTTCGTTAGCCGTACGCACCATCCCTTACAGTCTGACTCAGGATTTCGAAATATTATTTTTTTGTGTAATAATGACAATAATCAACTAGAACTAAAAGATAGTAACCTAAAATGCACAATTCCGAAATTTGAGATAATCGGATTTTTCGTTTTGAGCGTAAACATTTTATTTAGTGTATTACGTATAACAAATTTCGGCTCTCGGAATTTTATAACAAGTGTGATTTTCTATATGAAGGAATCGATGTAAGCTTAGCAATTTCACACAGGTATTAATATATGGACAAACATAATGTATCCGCAAAAAACACGATTTTTTGGATGAGGGCTCCCTCTTCAGGAAAATCTCTGAGTCGGCCGTTTTAGGACATCGTACTAATACACAATATTTCAAGAGGGCGCAAGCCAGGGAATGAGGTTGTTTTGTTCTTGATCCATTCGACCACTGATCTCACGAGATCAGTGAATTCGACTTCACAATATGCAAGTTTTTCCCTCTTTACGAAAAACAATGTACAATAGTTATTAAGCTAACCTGAGACTAAAATAACTTAGTGTATTCTAGTCTCAGAGATAACAACACTACACAGTTCAAATGAAATGCTTGAAACATTTTCTACTCTTTCGTTTCAAAGAATCTGACTTTTCCTAGTTTATAGAATAAAAGTATTTCTTTGAAGTATGTGGATCGCTGAAACCACGACTGTGCGGTTTTGTTACTGCTATATGCGTTCAATTTGCATATCAATCACAGCGTCAATAGCCTAGAGTGAATCGATGGGCATGTTTTGATACCGGTGCATGGTAACCGATCATGCAGAGTGGATTTTAATCTGAAAAATATTGTTAGGCCTAATGAATATTACATCTTATTGTGGAAGCAGTTTTGAATATGGGAAATATCTCGGTAAATGTCGGATTATTCCTTGCGAAACACTGCAAAATTGGCTTGGCGCGCGTACCGTAATAAAGAAGAAATATAAGTCTTTAGCTCTTAACAAAAACACTACAGAATATAGATTAGAGTGGAGTTAACACCAGTGAATTGTAGTTGTGTTCATCGTCACGTCAAAACTGTATATCCTTAAATTTAACTAACCAAGAAATTCCCAGTAGCCCGCTTCATTTTAAGCCGTTTTTAGCAGGCCCCTGACAGTGACTCAGCAAATTGGTGACATCCACAGAGCGCTGCCATTGGACAATAGCGGCAAACTTATTTAATACGCTATCTGGTATGCCATCTGCCACGTGATAGGACATGGCATACCTGGTTGCTGTGTGCCCATTGCAGTATGGCCGTTGTTATGTCCCTTAGGCTTAGCTGTCGAAGCAATTTTAATATTCCCAACCGCGGAGCTCCAAACGGAGTGTAACGAATGAACGTGAAAATCTTATTCGGGAATCGGCGACGCCACAGTCATTCCCATTGATTGTTGTTCCCTGGTTTTAGCCAATAATCAAATTCCTGTTGGTTTTTTTATGTTAGTGTATTTTCTTGTGCGTCTCTTTCAATTTGCAGAGTCGACAAAAATTCCATCCCAAATCCTCATCGGTGGTTGGGGGGGGAGGTTCGGCGTTTTGTGGGAAGGGTATAGTGATAAAATTCCATATTTCATTTCATAGGCTAAAAATGATCGGGAATAGTCTAAAACATTTAGGCCTTCAGAAAAGAATTCCCTCACATAGAGGCAAAAAATGTACTTTTGTACCGTCCAACACCTCCAGTTTTGCTAGTATAGTCGTCTGTCCTCGGGATCGTCCAAGAACGTTTTTAAAAATGTTGTATCTATAAATTTTTAAAACTGTCAATTTTTGTGTTCGAAAACAACAATTTGCGTGAAACTGTTTGAAGACGCTATTTTTGTAGCTCTTTTCCCGTTTCTGCAGAAAACAGGGTCGGTACTCTTATTTCTTTATTTATATATTGTTGTTAATTCATTATTGTTTTATTTGTCCCTTCTTATTTAGTAATTTTATTTCCTTCTTTATTTCTTAATTTTAGTTTTTGTTTTATCTGAGACGAATATATGTTTAGGTTATATTCGTCTCAGGTTTTATTAATTATTTTTGCTTTAAGACAATTTATAACATTAAATAATTTGCTTAAGGAAATCCTTAGTGACGTTGAGCGACGGGTGAAGAGAGCTCCGGAATACATACGGTTCCTCTGTTTGGGGATGTTTTAACAAATACAACAAAATAAGTCACTCATATTTCTAATATGTTGATAATTTTTCAACGACAGTTCTATTAACATGGTAGGCCTACATTTAAAAAAAATAGCCCCGAATTGGTCACCATTTTTATGTACCAAAGAACATTTCTCAGCTTAATCCTTCAGTATATGGGGATATTTTTGATGGAAAGGGCAAAATCAGTAGGCCTACTTTCGATTTTTTTATGGACATCACGTCTGATATGTGAAACTCTCTTGTTGCACTCACGGTCATGAAGTATGCTGTATCGTTTCGTCACGCATGGGACTGTGTCCGCTATATAACCGCTCCCTGTGGGGGCAAAAACAAACCCGCCTCCGAGCGTATACGGCTACATAACCACAAAGCCCGTTTTGGTTATATAGCCGTATACGGCTACGGCACCCCGGGGTTAGGTAGCTGTATACGCTAAGAAACACTCCCTTATAAATTACTTTTAGAAAAAATATGTCAGTTTGGCTTGATAAACTCTTTTGCTGGAGATTTCTGTGAAGCATGCATATCACTTGATCTTGGGGGTAAAAATCAAGTGTTGCGCATTATCCGTCATTGCAGCTGCGACAGATAAGGCGTATGTGCGGCCCTCCCTCTTTAACGTCATGACTCAGAGATTTCGAAATATTATTTTTTTGCGGGTAATAATGAAAAATAGTCAACTAGAACTAAGGATAGTAACCTAAAAGCACCATTCCGAAATGAGTTTAATGTCGGATTTTTCGTTTTTGATGCAGTAAACATTTATGTGTAGTATTAAATACGATACTTGGGTATAACAAAAAATTCAGGATCCGGAGATTTTATAACAAAGTTATAAAGGAATTTCGATTTAAGCTTAGCCAATTTAACACAGTGATTAGTCATGGGACAAGCATTATGTACATGCAAAAAACAAGATTTTTTTTGGAAATTGAGGCCGCTACTCCTCAGGAAATCTCTGAGTCGGCTTAAGACCCCCCCCCCCCCCACCCCCCACCCCCCCCCTTTTTTCCGTCGTCTCTGGCCGTTTGCAAGAGCATTGAGCTGTTCAGTTCACAAGACCCACATTTCAAGCAAAAATTTTGATTTTTAATACGTTGTGGCCTAATTTTGAACAAAAAATTTAGTTCTCAAGGGTCCAAATTGTTCCAATTTTCAGTTCGCAAGAAGCCCACATTTATCAAATTTTCTAGTTCAGTAGCAAGGTCCAAGGTGCAGCCCTGTAAGATTTAGCTTTCGCTACATGGTACGTGGTCGTTACAACAGCTAATGGATGCTGAAATGCAATAGCGTTAGACGCGGACGAACAAATAAACAAAGACTACTTACTGGAAACTAAGAGTTTTATTTGACGACCACGACGACACAAATACAAATATATTTAAGGAGCGAGACGGAACAGGTCCGCCGCAGAAGAAACCAAAATATCGAAGTCGAGGATTTGGCCACACAAGAATTACACCCAAGCGACGCTACTGGCGTGCCCTTCTGTGATGGGTCAATTAAAACTACCGATAGGCGTAAAGGACAATGACATTACTTAATGTACTTATTCCTTTACAAAACATGCAAATCTACCAAAGGGAGCCATACCAACATGTTTTCACTCCCACAATGCATTTTCCACATTCAATTTATACCCAGATAAAAATATATAATAATCTCATAATAAATATCACCTAATAAATGATCCGACATGACGAGCCCTCCGTTGAAGAAGGTGGCCCTCACCAGTACATATCGCTCCTACAACCAATGCACAAAGGAGTGTCCTCACATCAGCAGGCAAATGACTCAAAACCCAACACGATTATATAATATAGCTTGAATATTCAATATCAAGAAAAAAATATTTCATACTATCACTTATTCCTTTCATATCTGGTCCATTCAAAGGTCACACTGATGTAAAAGACTCAACCATTTTCTTTCATCTTCAAATAGTCCAGTTTCCAATTACATTTGGTTGTCTCATTTCATTACCCTAAGCATCATAACCTACACTGGTCATCAATCCATTCTATAACAAATCATCAAATATTGTGCTCAATTTAACAAAATTCCTCTTTCAACATTTTTTTTTTTTTGAACCAAATCATAAACCATTTCAAATAAAACCTTTCCATTAGTGTTTTTCCCCTCCCCGCATACATATAACAGTCATAATTATACACTTTTCCAGTTATTGAAAAATAATTGCAATGGATTAAATTCAATGCCATATTTTAAGGATGGGACCCTACACAATTTCAAATATGAATTGCTATCCCACTAATTATATGATACTTTAAATGTCCAATCCAGGGACTCGAATATAATATTACTTAAATATAAAATAACATCCCAAAATTACCCATTTCCACTTTATGCGTCCCAATATCATACACTTGTTATACAAAATTGCCATTCATTTAAATTTAATGGCCTCTCATGGTTAAAATTCTTCTGAACTTAGTTTCTTTCACATATTAGTCCGGTCAGTCTCAACAACCATTTCCCATAAGTTTTTTTTTATTTGCCACACAAAGACCAAATTGAATTTCATTGCAGGCACATTTCTTAATACTCGCAATCATCTTCTTTGGTGGGCTTACATTCCTACCCTGATCGTGTGGTCTTAAATACTGGATTTTGTACCTAAAAAATTGTGATGTGAAGGCATTACTTAATTACTTATTCGTTAGCAAACATGCAAATACCACCAATTGAGCCATACCAACATTTTTCACTCCCACAATGCATTGTCACAATTCAATTTATACCCATATAAAATATACTATAAAAATCTCATAATAAATATCACCTAATAAATTATCCTACACCCCTACCCAATGAAAGTTGAGTCCCCCCCCCCCTCCGGAGGTATATCATGGGCTTTAGTTTGTATATATAATTAGCTCGACTGCCTCAGCCTTTTCCTTTGGCCCTTAAAAGTTGCCCTTAAAATTAAAATATTCAAAAATATTTTAGGTCCCAAAAGTAGGGATTAAAAAAATCTGCCAGGTTTTGGGATACCACCTACAATGGTGAATGAACTGAGTATTTAACCGGGTGTAGGGTCTGTACTCAGGATTCATTTGGGGAGGCTTCAAAAAGTTGACTTTTTAGAAAAGTGGATCTAACCCTCCTAAAAAGCGGCCCTTTTTTGGACTTTTTGAACATCTCATCACCAAAAAGTGTATTTTCTTGTCAAATATTCTCTAGCTTGGACCTTTTGATCGAAAAAGATCATAAAAGTGGTGTCTTTTTGCCCCTTTTTGGAATTTGGGTGGGGGCGACACCCATCCCCCACCCACCCTGCGTATCACAGGCCTGAAAAACCGGGAACTCACTCGTAGGAACAAGCTAACACGTTTCGTACCCCGATAGTAATACCTCCTAAAATTGAGATCATTTTACAGTCTCCCTAATTTGGTTATGGTACTTTGGGCCCGTTTAAAACGTTTGTAGACTTTAATTACCACACCCAGGAAGAAACAACTTTTTCTTCCATTTGAACAATAACAATTGCTTGAAATGTAATTTATTGAAGTAATCTATTTTCAAAAACCCTTCGTTCCCTTCAAGGTGAAAATAATGGCCATCATTAAATAAAAATATGATTTTTTGCATGTGCACAACAGCTGCATGTAATTAGTCTTATCACAAGACTTTAACTATGCCAAAACACGATCCGGTTCCGACCGTCTGGGGGGGGGGGGGTTAATGCTCATGATCCCCTCGGCCAGAGGAAAAATAACGGATTGTTTGTCTAATATCCGCAATGTCGCTATTTTGTCCCCTTTTGACCTATGGGAAGGGTCATTCTTTACTCGGAATGGAGGATTTGAGGGGTGAATATGAAAACAATTTGTAACCAAGAGGGGAGAATATGAAAATTTTCATCTAGGAGAGAGGGGGGAACATGAACAGGAGAACTCCCATAGAAAAAACAAGGGAAATCTTTGAATAGACTTGAAGGGGATGGATTGTTTTCACAAAAAAAGTTTGAAATTGTCCGTTCCCCACAACGGTCATGCTGGGTCATGCCGTTGAACTTGAACTCTTCAAAGAGTGTCATTCCATCCAAGTTTCATGATCCTAGAACCTATATTTCCGAGGACTTCAAGGGAACTGCGTCCTCGGTTGTAACTTGTAACAGCAAGCTCATACAAAGCCCCATGATTCCCTTTTGTTCAACTTCTGACGATCTTTATCAAAAGATTTTTTTTTTTTTGGTGTGTGTAAGGTCCGCTCGAAACTTAGGCCATATGAAAGCACGCGTACACACACCACACGTGCACCTGGGAGCCGGTGAGTCCAACACCACATACACTCACACACAGAAACCCCTGGCACATGGGATTCAAGCTAAATCATAATGTCCTAGGATAAAATGATTGAAAGACTTAAAAAAATAAGAAAAGATTTCATATCGAACAAAGTCGAATAGATTTTCTGCCGTAGGCCTACTGGCCGGCTTCCAACGTAGTAGGTCTTTAGGGGCATTCATCTGTAATTTGATCAGATCTTGAGTGAATTCTATCACACCTGTTTCTTTTGCTAGCTTCCAGGGTCTTTCTACTTGCTTTCCTTACCACTATCACTAAAAGAAAAAATGATCGATTACATAATCAGGAGCTATTTATTGCACGTATTGCTGACTTGCGACATTGGAGTACATACGGAACATCGAACAGATGGTCAGAAGAATTCATATTTCTTTGAAAAACTACCTAATCTGAATAAGTTAAATTCAAGAGTTTCATGAAACATGATTATAACAAGCTAAGGTTAGGGCTAATTTTTGTATTAGTGTTGTATTTATATTATGGGTAGTCTTTATGAACTTTAGCATTTGATGTCTAGGAAAGGATCTAGCGACTTGCAGTACACACAGTCGACCAGTCCACACAACATCACGACAGTCGAGATAGTCTAACAGAACATAATCGCAGATTTATTATATTCTAGTTCAAACCACAGAAAAGTAATCCATTTTTAAAGGGGGATGGCCCGAATTAACTATATGTTGTGTTTCTTTTCCTCTTGATAGATTGGCCTTCACCCACAAAAAAGTGTGGTAGGCTAGCGAACTTTTGTTTGTTCCTAGGACTAGGTTGCATCTTTTTATGATAAAACAGTTTATATTTTTTATTTTTTTATAATCGATACAGGGGGATGACCAGATTTAATTTTTCATCTTGCTAGGAATGGCCTTTACCCCAAAAACCATCTGTAAAGTCTCGCACCAATATTTTGAAGTGAGCGCTAAAAACATGATTTTGAAATCCCCATAGTACTCTGTAAATCGGTCGACCAAAATGTAGCATATTTTCGCTCATAACATGCAAACAAAACAACCTTTAGCCCTTAGATTTCACAGGGTAAATGAGAAAAATAGTAGCTTTCTTGTGATACCAAAATTTTGACCACTTCCGGTAAAATCTGGGGACGAGGCTATTAGCAATCAGACCAGACCATACCATGGACCTTTAAAATCGAACAATGAAAAATTACAAAACCGTACCTAGAGAGTAGACCGATTGCTATCGTAGGAAAGTTAAACCATACCTCTTACCTTGGTATTTTTGGAGTTATCTTGTCTGAAAATTTGCCAAGTTTTGCAAAAATTGAACATTGAGAATATAAATTAGTAGTTGTAGTAAAAAGTGACTATTCATGCCATTTCAAGCTATCTCTTTCTGGAATAACTTTATCTTTGAACTTCAAAATTTGGTATGCTATGCAAGTGATGGAAATGCATCTTTACACTTACAAACATTGTACGCCAATTTCGTAGACATAAATTATCCAAATAAGGTATGTAGTGGCGCTGTTCGCCTCATTACGTGACGTCACACTTGTTTATAAGAAATTCCCAAAGTCGATGTATTGTTGATACGGGATTTCCCTAGTTTTAAAGCTGCTTATTGGTTAAAAACACCATGTGACCAATCATAACATCATTTTATCGATAGCCTCTACTTTCAATGCATCAAATTGCTTTTATTCTGTCGCAAAATATCGGTACAAGTTTTGCCGAGTTAACCATATTTTTGTGTCGCCGTTTGTTTTTGGTGACTAAAATGCCCCTCTTTTTTTGATTGGTGTATTTTATGAGTTTATTTGGGAAATGAGGAGGGATGAATTTAGTATCCTGCCACACTTAAAATTCGGCACCTTTAACATGCGGTTTATTCCGTTAACGTTGCCGAATTCGTAGCCTGTGGCAGAATACTAAATTCTTTCCAATGAGGATTTTTGTGGGTCAACTTGACAGTCTCAGCATCAATTTGGTGCATAATTTGACCGGCGTCGGATCAGTACAGGCCGCTTCGCGATCAATGCATAGGGTCGTATGTCATGAACTGGGTACACTAAAATGGGGGATCTGTTACACTCCAACTTTTTTTTCAGTTTAATTCCATTTAATTCTTAAACTATTTGATTCTGTTCAAAGAATTTGGTGTCTATTTATTGCTAGAAGCCTGCTCTTTAAGATAAAACCATTTTCAGCCCTATTGGATTAGTATTATGAGAGTTAGGGTCGAAAACCTTAGGACGGGGGAGCTGGCGGGTGGGGAGCCGGCGGGGGGGCCATAGACATTACACACAAAACGCGTGAAAATGGGTCGCCTATAAATTTAAATAAGTAGAGAAGTGAAACACTTGTGGGGCTCAAATTGCACATACACTGTCCTGAATGATAGATCTAACTCATGATACCAAGGTTCCATTAATATAATTAATTAGTAAATTAGATGTTAATTAGGCACAAATTTTGATCACTTTTGGGGAATGTTCGGCTGCTCTGTGCTAAAATATATCCCAAAAACGAGGTAGACACTTGGATTAACTTTATTTTAATTATCTTTATAATTCTCTTCTTTTAATCACACATTGGTATCACTTAATATATAAAAGGTAATTAGCCTATACTTTGTCTTGCCTGAAGTATGAAGTGACGACGCGCGCGTATACCCAGTGCCGCCTTTCAGTTGCAGTGCGATTGTGCTTTGCCTACGCGCGCGCTGAAAGTCGGTACAATGTATACGCCCGCGTCGCTACTTCGTACTTCGAGCTGGACAGAGTATAGGTAATGAAGCATTAATGTATTAATTAGTGACCAACGTCATCTTCAACTAAAATTGTGGCATTTGGGTGGGACCTGTATAGAGTTACATGTGTTTAGAGATATTTTATGAGTATTTTCAAGTCAAACAAAACTTGTATACATGTAGTATACAACTAAAGCATG
>JAMKCH010049290.1:0-10760 GCA_023653785.1 Ophioderma brevispina | reverse complement strand
CCCCGGGGCCCCATTCCCAAGACCAGGGAGGGCATCTAACGAGGGTGTCTCCTGGCCCCGCCCGGCCAAGCGATGTCGTGCACATATGTGTGTTTTTATGATGATATCATCGTCATTATAGAAAACTTGGTGCATTTTCTAGCCTCAAAGGCGTGGTATTTCGTGGTATTGGGCGTGTTAGAGTTATACCAATATTACCACATTTTGTGCAACACGCCCTAAGTTTTGGATGTTGAGACTGATTGTTGATATCGTTGGATTTGAGTCATTTGAGTGACCGCTGAGTCTCATTTTTTTTATTTTTTTTTATGCAACGAGTTGGCATATTGGTCGAATATACATTGACTATCATGCAAAACAAATTTCGTCTACTATAGAAATTTTTAATTTCAATGTTTGAACGTGCATTTGAAAGTTAAAGGGGGATGACCCGATTAAATTCTATAAATTTTTCATCTTATAGAAATGGCCTTCATTCGGCCGCAAACCCCATCTGCATCAATTTTTCGCTCTGATATTTCACCTGTTTTGATGGGAGTCACTAAAACGTGATTTTGGTAAACCCCATATTGTACTCCGTAAATTAATTAATATTGATCGACCCAAAGTGGGGCATAGTTTTTCACTCAACTCATACATCCAAGACCAAACATTTCGACCTCAGATTTTACGGGTAAATGAGAAAATAATAGCCTCTTCTGAACCAAAATTTTTGACCACTCCGGTAAAATCTTGGGGTCAACGGGACGAGACTATAAGCGATCAGTCCTATGGCCCTTTAAAGCAATAATGGCACATTTTTTTAAGAGCGCCCCCAATTTTCACAAGTTTATATTTTGGCACAGAGTAGAAAAGTGAGGATTACATAATGAGTGCCCACTACCCAGGGAGTGAATCCATGTATAATGTTTTGAATTACGTACCGATTCCTTTTGTTGGGAGGCTTTAAAAGCCCACGTCTTTTTTTTGTCCTTTTCCTGCTCTAAACTGTGTGCAACAGCCCAGTGTTTTCAAGTTTTGTTTGTTACCTTCACAACAGAGTTTGTCAGGCTATGCTTCGTCCAACGGCATTTCAATACGACAATGGTGTGCTTGCACTCCGGCGGGAATGATACAAACAAGCAAGTCCGCTGATTTCCTCAGGAATCGCAGAGAAACGGTCTGGTACAATCCTCAGACATCGAGAGGTGGTTCATTCGAGGCCACGAAAATCTCCTGGACGACCCTAATTGGAAACCGACCAGACTGATAATCGCCGACTGATTAATCTGTGCCGTAAAGTCCGGAAAATGCCAACGAGTCGTCTTCGTCGTTTGTGGAGAAGCAATACGGAATCATACGTTTCCCGGTAAACTGTATCGGAGATTTCTGTCAACATGGTACTGAGCAAGACGAATGACCAAATTTCCACGCCTAACCGGCCCAGAGAGTGCCGACCTTCGCTGGGCTAGGGAGCAACAGATGGATTACAGTCAGGACACATGGCAACATGTTGTCGTTATGGACGACGAGAGCCGCATGACCGTCAAGAGTGGAAGACAAAGGGTTCGTTGAATACCGTGTTGCGCTCCCACGGGCTGGGGGGGCACAACCTGCGCGATGACTGTATCAGGACTGACTCCCAGGTGGTGGCGGGCTCAGTGATGATCGGGGACTTGGTATTCATTTATGAAGAGGAAAATATGTCACTGGTGGGGTGTGTCAGGATGCCTGGAAAATTACTTTCCAACACCTTATAAAACAATAGAAGAACTTTGCTAGTTGTGGGTGGACAAGATTACAAATACTTCTCAATTGTAAGAAAAACTGAATATCATACGAAATGCGCATTAGGCAAAAGCTACGGATGGTCATTCAGAGGACAAATCTGAGTACATTTTTTACGAATGATTTGTGAACGAGTATGAAAATGCGTTTGTTTGTGGGCAATTCATCAACAAGCATATCTGGGATAGCAATTTGAAGTGTGGTGAATCATGTGGGCTTGCGATTTTCTAAATGGCGGACTCGGAGTAACATTTGGGAGACAGAATAACAATGTTGAGTATTTATAGTCCGCCGTATTCAAAGTCCGGCTACAATGGTGAAGAATTGGGCACTCAATTCAGTTGACTCTTCACGTGACATTAGTTTCACGCTTTATTCCAATTGGGTCGTCTATGGAGCCGGACTGTGGGCCCCGGCGGACTATAATTACTTTCACACCGGTCCCCTTCACCCCGTAACAAGTTTAATCAGAGTCAGGGGCCGTCAGCAGCCCTGTCACATACCGCTACATTGGATGATAGGGGTGGAAAAGGTAAGGTGAAGGGGAAGGCTTGCGCTTTCAACTGAACCATGATTTGGGTATCCGCTGCCTAAACTTTCACTTGCGCGAACATTTGGACACAATGGTGAACAATTGTTTCAATACTCATCTACCTTTTTCAAAGATTGTGGGCATGGGCGGTGTTCCAGTGGTGGTACTACTTTACGGAGTCACTGTTCACTGTTGTTTTATTTAACGGGTTGATGGACCGGTAAGGTTGCTGACCCTATCTTATATGCTTTCGTAACTAGCATGACGTGCTGGGAAAGTTATGGTTGTTTACAATTTGGCTTTTTTATCTTATAGAAGCCAAAAGTTATATTCAGTGAGAACAGAGAGACAGTATTGAATATTATGTAGAAAACGATTACAAAGCCTCTGTGGTGGGTAAATGGATGCCTCCTTGATATGGTAGATGACAGCGAGGGGATGAAGAAGAAGTGAAGATGAACTCGTGGAACGCATTCAAGGTAGATTCTGGGCTGTTAAAATGTAAAATGACTGGGAAACAAAGAAAATAAGAAATCCATTATACATTAGCCTTGCTCAAGGATGCTGCTAAAACAGACAAAACTTGCTATCCGTTTTCACACGTTTGTATTATTAACATTAATCTTCAAGTATATTTTGAACATGGGTTTTCAGGGTTTTGAAATCCAGTGTTTTAGCATTGAAAGATTAAATTAATAAAAAATAAACGGTACATACTTGTGGTTGTTGTGCACACTGCAGGATACTATAGTCTAGGTGCTAAAACCACAAACTACATGTTGTGGTCAGGTTTGCAGTGGGGGGCTACTCAGAGCGACAGTCTTGATTATTTTGCTTATTGTTATGGTTTTAATCTTCCCTGCATAAAATGCCTATACATTTTTTGTAAATGCAGAAACAGCCTGCCATGTAGTGTACAAGGCGCTGTGAGTTGCCGAGTTTGAATTATTGATCTGATTAGTGGAAAAGCATGGAAAGTTAGGCCAGTGAAATTGGAGACCTCAAATAGGTTGAAGAATAAGTTCAAAATGTGGGTCTAACTAAGATAATGAGCTATTTCTTCATGTTACTAAATTGATTCGGAATTGGTTTCGTAAAATTATATCTCTAAAAATTACATCTAAGCTTATTGGATTAGAGTGATATTAGGGTACAGGGCTGAAATAAAGGGACCAATAGATATAACATCACTGCTTTCCCCTATCTGACTCATAGCTCAGTGCGTAGAGTATCGGGATAGTAAAACGGAAGGTCCCAGTTCATAATTCTTGTGTTTGATGGGTTCGTGTGAAGTTTTCATGACTGTCACATTAGTGGTGTTGGTTGAAGTCTAAAAAAATCTTCTCCAAATTAGGTGGTAATAGAGGGATTCTCGTACATTTTTTAGTTGTAGGGAGGGGAAATGCTCCACTTGTGAGTAATTCTTGTATGATTTATGCCTATTGACCTGTGATTATTATTTGCATCAGACGTGTCAACCAATGAATTGAAGTGGTAGAGCGCCTTGAACAAGGCTATATACCATGGGACCTGCCTACTAAAACAATGGCCCACGCATCATTCAGAGTGACAAATGACCAACAATGAATTAAATAGAGTAATCAATACTATACCCAAACCTGAAGCCAATTTTAGAGCTTGACGTGAGTCCCTATGGGTCGTCTTTGTGGCCTCGTTTAGTACGTTGCCGTTATTCATAAAACAAAATTCAAAACAACCTTTAAAGTGGAGTCGGACTTCACCATTAAACTCCTAACCATTATGGAATGAGAAATTATGCTTAATAACATGACAAAATAATATTCAGTTAGAAGGTTCTCTCAAAATCAAGATCGTAATGACGTGTTATTAAACCAGTTGCCTACCTTCGTAGACATTATTATCAATCAATGGGTGACATTAAAATAATAGATAACAGTATCTTATATAGGCACCCGTTATGATAGTAGATCAACCCCGTGTCACCTCTAGTACTTTCCGAAGGTATTGGCAACAGATTATCTTTATATTCTGCCTCCTCTCCCAACTAATTGAACGCTGTTTGTTATTCAAAACTTTTCTCGGTGACAACGATGGGTTGAATCTACTTAACAAGTTAAATATTTAACAGTACCACGCGACAGATGTATCGATATAGCGGACAATCTATGAAATGTGTGTTTATATTTTCTCCGTGGCGCACTCGGCGCAAAGAGAGAACGTACTTGGAGAATTTGAGAGCGAAAAAGCAAATCACTATGAACTCCATTGTAGTGGACTTCCAGGGATTTGTTTTGAATGAAAAGAAAAATCGAATAACCTAAAAAGAGTGACATGTTTGATCCGTCTCAAACGCGGCATTCGAACAAAGCACATGCCCGTGGACAGTTATGCTGCGCACCTGCATGGACTTGGCTTTTAAAAATCGTGCTCAATCAGGCGTGATAATACTATTGAAATGCTGTAACTGTATGGGCATATTCTTCGCACTTGCTAACCATGTCAGTAGACCAGGTGCTAAACTGTGTTTGTAAATATTTATGTCATCTCATCTTACGAATTACAGGCTATAAAACCCATTCAAAAATCCATACCGGTCCATACAGATTCTATTGATGGCGTGCAGGAAAATAAATGCAGTAATTACAAAGGAAAATCGACTGAAAACAGGGGCCGAAACCTTGTCAGTAACTTGTTGTAATATACCAAGTTAGTACCTGACTACGCTGGTATCTACCATTTTGTTTTCACGGTTTTTGCACACGAATCTATAAAAAATTAGGGTATTTTGGCGCAAACTGAAGTTCAAGCTTTTCATTTCATATCGACATACAAAAACAAACGGTGTTTTGCGTTTTTTGATGTGATTTCACATGTAAAATTTTATGCTGAACCGGCGGTATCTCCACACATGAAACCAACTCAAACATTTACTTTAAATTTGTGCAACCCCTTTTTATTATCCCTTACTTGAGAAGCGAAGGGTACTTTGGCGATGGTGCGCATTTCGTATGCATGTTTCCAATTTGGTTGGTTTTGGTTAGGTTTTCGTTTTTCAGGGCCTTCTTCGAAAGGATGAGGCCGATTGTAAACCCACTTGGGGTTAAGGTGCATTATGGGTTCCTTCATATGTGGAATGAGTGTCCAGGGTCCACGACCAAGGTCCAAATGTTCAGCCCGGTGATATGAGAAGGCTCATGTACGGGCCATCTTGCCATGTGGATCAGCAAGTTTTACATTGCTGTATTTTGTTATACCAATAGCCTCCCGTGATTTACGTGCTCAAGGACATTTCTTACAATCGGCAACTGAGCCGTCATTGGTCATTAGCGACAAGTACACATGATAAAACGTTTTTGTTTCCATTCGCCTTGTGAACGGCAGTGCTGTATTTTATACAAGAATACTTCAAGAGAGTGTCCATACATTAGGGACGGTAGCCCCGTTTTAAAAATCCAATGAGTAGAGATTTGCATTAGCAACCAATCACTTCGTTTTCACCTTGACTCTTGTTGACCTTGGGTGGTGTGACCTTTGACCTCACACCATTATATAGCTTTAATTTACCACGTAGGTTACACCTTCCTGTCATTTCAAATAAAGAAAAGAAAAGGCGCCCAATTGGGCTAAAAAATGTAAAAACTACTGCCATCATCCCATTTAATTTTAAATTATATAGATGTACGTAAAACTCGCCTGCATTTCACTAATCAGACTATAGAAAGAAACGCCCGCCGGCCTTTTACAGCCTGAAATACACCTCAATAACGTCAGAACTTCTTTTCCCATAATATTTCGGAAACTCCTCATACGCTATCGCTGTAACTAAAGAGAATTCTTCCAGGACTTACTACATTACTGGGAGCATAATGGTGTGGTTCAAATGAGTAGCGTAACAAATCGGTGAGAAATGACGCCGATGTTGTGACGCCACATTGAAAACCACCCTTCACATCTCCAAACCGTTTTGACCTAAATATACATTCGACACACATATTTTCACGACCTATGAAAAACCAGACCAGAACAGAAATACAGCGAATCGGGAATTCAAACAGAAAGCGAACAAATAACGGATACAGGGATACAACAGAAAGCGAACAAATAACGGATACAGGGATACAAACAGAAAAGGATCAAGAACTAGAAACACAAGAAGGAAGGAAAACCCGTATGTACGTGTACTTGTACCGGGTGTTGGTGGTGTTGGAATTGCTGCGCACAGATGCCTGTTATGCCCATGCACTATTTCTTGTTGCACTGTAACATGCACGGAATCGAAAAATAGGAGTAAATTTCCAATTACATATAATGGATGGTTATGGTTCTTCTTTTACCGTAAATTAATCCCGGAGAGTCTAACCATATCTCGGTACAATACATTCATACGAGGCCCCAAAAGAAAATATTTGGTCTAGCTCAAAACCCTAAGCGTTATGCGTCTTCTTAAGTAATAAAGCCCATGCACTAAAATGTGTTGTATTTATAAAGAGACGATAACGGACTAGGGCTATTCTAGGTACTTCCAATGGCCTAGACTATCATTTGAGAGCAAAAATTGAAGAATTTCATTTAATTTGGTGAAAAATGTGACAGTGCCGCTTGAAACTGGACATATTACTAACACAAAAAGGCATGTGAAAATCTCAACTTGTGAAACTCGGGGACACTATTAAAAATGTGCTGTTATTGTTTAGGGACATTTGATATGTGAAATCTCTCGGAGCACCATTAAATATCTTTAATACTTGTTAAAATATTTGTAGAGATGAATGGTATTTTTCAAGTACCGCATTTTCGTTTAAGATTCTGTCATTAAGATTACGTGAGATCAAATGCACTACACTGTAAAAGGTGATTCAGTTCATAAAGTATTGGCGTATTTAAGAGTCTCTGTCATTAGTTGTAGTTGCAGGAGAATATTCCGCGACAAATTGCGGACAGACGAGTCAACGCTTTGATGGCATCCAATGCCGTCCCCAATCAAATGCTTGTATACAGATTTCAAACATCTTAAGGGGGAAGTAGCCGAGGAATATATTCACGGCGCAGTACGTACTCGTATTCAGTAATTAATTGCTAGGTGCTAACGTCTTTGTAGATGTCAAAATACACACAAAACACAAATCTTTGGAACTTGCAAGATGGCTGTGTGATCATTTGCAATATCAACACATACCGTGAGTATTTTTTCTTGAATTGAAGAAATTAACTCCTCTAAATACGAACGGCTGTGGACTGAGGAAATGGACAACATAAACATATCTGTACGGAAATTTACAATGTACAAAAACATAGAGAAAAAAAGTGAAGAGCGTGCAGTCATCTTTTTTTTTTGGTAATAAATCTTTTGAACGATCTTGGTTACATATAGTGCTGTAGCACCAACCATTTTAGGACAGTGGACGGGGCCATGGTGGCATTTGCATACGACGCCATTTTCCAAAGTGGAAGCCATTAAGCCAAAAACACCTAAGAAGAAATTTTGGTATAAAAAATGTTTTTTTGGAGTCAGGAGTTCAAAAACAAATTCCTCAAACCATAAAAGTTGCATGTGCCGATATTTTCCAAGATCGGCTGAAATTTATTGACTAAACCTTACATGTCTTAATTTAATAGCCCTATGAAGGATTGTGGTGTCAATATTCAAGATTTTGGTTCAAGGAGTTCAATAAAACTATTACAAAACTGTCAGAGGAATATAAAATAAGGCGTATTCATTACGTCACTATTTTCCAAGATGGTCAACATATAAACGACACAAAATCGTCTATACCTCATGCTATATAGGACCTAGGATGACGATTTTGGTGACAAGTGGATGTTTTAGAAAGGATTTTAAACATCAAATTTCGGAAAGGTCCGATGACACATGGAGTCATGTTATTCTGAAACTTACCAATGTCAACCCAAAATAAGACACCTTGACTACTCTATATGTATTCCCCAACACAATATATGGAATTTCGTGGGAATTTTGATATTTAGGCTGTATTATTTAATAGAAAATATTATTGTTTGGTTCAGATATGTCAAGAGTTAAAATGGCCCCGATTTCGAACAATTAATGGTCATTTTGGTACGTGCACACCTATTGGTAGTCAATGTTTTGGGGTTTTCGTTCATAGGGGCCATTAAGCGCAGTTAGGAGGTTCTAAGGTGAGTTTTGAGGATTCTGTGTTGGTGGTTATTAATTATCAAGACATCTAGGTTAATCTATTTTAGCACTTTGCCAAATAAGCCTGACAGTGCAGAAGTTAACCGCTGGGTACTTGTCTTTAAATATTGGGCTATCTTGGAGAAAAGTGACAATGCCACATAAAACATCACTTTTATATTATCTAAAGTTTCGGAAGAGGGTTATTGTTCACCCTTGACCCAAGAAACACTAATTTGACCCAAATCATCTTCTTAGGTAATAATAAGAAAATATACGGTTTTTCTTTGACGAGATCTCAAGCCATCTGAGAAAATAGCAGTAATATAATTTCATGACTCAGTTACAATTCTGGCAATTGTATTATAACCTCTTGACCCAGACAAAATACATTCCAAAACTAAGTCACCATAGTAGTGCCTAGTACCTTTAAAATGGCGGTCATTTTCGAAAAATGTTGGTTTATGCAAATTGCCATCACTTTTAGTTTGGTTCATCACGTATTTTCATGAACTGCACAAACCCAATGATCAATTTTAGCGATGATTGCAAATGTTATTATTCCGGCCCTGGTTGGCAGAAATCTAGGGCCCTTTTTCACTTGATCCTGCAGCATAATAGTGTATTTCTCTCTCTCTCTCGATCTCCTCTGCTCTCTCACGTCAGATGGTGCCCAAAGGCACTGCTGTTGCCTTCAAAAGAGCTCGCCATTTTCCCCGATCCCTTAGACAAACTTGTAGCTTTTGCCATCCTCCTTGCAGTCCAATCTTTATTCAGCGATCCAAGCTGTTGCGAAGACCTCTTCCTCCTACGACCCTTTCACGGCACCCTGAATGACTTGCTTCTCAATGCTGTCTCTCTTCTCATAATGTGACCAAAATATTTCAGATTCCTCTCTCTTATATGAGTTTTCTAACATCCATGCCTAATGGCTAATTAAACATATGTATTAAACAAGTGGGAAATAGTATGTCTTGTCAAATTAACCTGGCATTCAGTTTAAAGGGGCATTTCGGATCAAAGCATCGTCCCCCGCAATACACTATATTCATCATAACATCAAAAACGCAACCTTCAGAATCAACTGAAATTTTGAAAGAACCTTTTCCTGAGGATATTCTATTAATCATACACAAAATACAGTGCATAGGATCACGAAAATGCACCTTTAATTACAGAGTTTTTTAAAATTAATGTTTTGAAAAAAAAAAACAACTCTTAATCATACACCCATCAAGGCACTTGTTAGGTTGACTCCTTTACATGTAGGAAAAAAAAAAAAACATTCACATGTATCAAATAAGGTGCAAAAATGTAAACAATTCGTTAATTTGTTGAAAGGTGGAAAACATTGGATGACAACAGGATATACTGCTTGAGTGGTAGAACCGTTTCTTAGCTAAAACGTTGTTCCCGTCGATCAATTTGTACGATTTAAGGAAATTTATGAAATTACGGAAAGCACATGTGTGGGAACTTTCAGGTTAATGAGCATGATGAAAGCTGTGGAGCTACTGGGACGGTTGAACAAGCCAGTGTGCAGTCGGCCAACCTTTCGTGAGATCTTTGCAAGGAGTGGATTCGTCGTGGGATGTGGGTATGGATGCTTTCTATACATGGTAAACGTGGCAGTTACAAACAGCTTAGGTGCTGAATGCAACTAGCGTAGACTGGAGGACGAACAAATAATACCTAAAAACATACTTTACTGGAAACTAAGAGTTTTATTTGGGACGACACGACGGACAACAAATACACACATATTTAAGGAGCGAGACGGGACAGGTCCGCCGTTGAAGAAACCAAAATATCGAGTGAGGATTTGGCCACACCAGAAATTACACCCAAGCGACGCTACTGGCGTGCCCCTGTGATTGGTCAATTAAATCTACCGATAGGCGCCAAAGGACAAATGACATTACTAATTACTTATTCTTTACAAAACACCGTGCAAATACACCAGAGTGAGCCATACCAACATGTTTCACTCCCACAATGCATTGTCACAATTCAATTTATACCCATATAAAACTATACTAATAAAAATCTTCAAATAAAGATCACCCTAATAAAATTATCCATTACTACCCTCCCTTGAAGAAGGTGTCCTCACCATTACAATATCCTCCGAATTAAAACCAAGCCACAAAAGAAGTGTCTCACATCAGCATGGCACATGACTCAATACCCAACCACCAAGATACTTATTGAATATGCACATATCAAAAAAAATATTTAATGACTATACTTATTCATTCATATGCATGTTCGGATGCAAAGGTACACTGATGAGACATCAACCGTTTTTCTTTCATCTTCAAAGTC
>JAMKCH010049289.1:0-11075 GCA_023653785.1 Ophioderma brevispina | reverse complement strand
ATATTCTACCACACTTAGGTGTAATGAAAATACACGTATTCCAGTACAAAGTCCAGTTATGGTAGGGTTTGCTATTTCCCCCATATAAATGCCAACAGAAAAACAGCACACAATCTGCTGGGGTAAGGATGGAGGGCTATATAATTAAACTACACACAAAGCAAGTCCCGGGAACGTGGGTCCAGAGTTCCCCACTTTTTCCAAGCATGATCACACATCCCAAAGAGTTGGTCATTTGAAACTTGCCTCTCTCTTGATTGGCTCTCCTTCACAGTGAATCATGGTATCTGGTGCAACAATGCAGTATGGTCCTGGTTCTGTTTCTACTACTTTGAATTCTACAGCTCTCATGCCTCCCCGGATGAGGAAAATATCACCTTTACGGACAGGTCTGTAAGCCTCCTGGAAGTAAGGTTTCAAGTACACCTCAAAGAGGTTGCTGGAAAAAAACAATGAACAGAAATTTGCTTGAAGATTCCACTATATATTAATGGCTTAACCTCTAAGAGTAGTTAAATCAATAAAGGTTAATAAAACAGTTCTCCCTGTCAAGTTAGTCTTAACTTTTCTGATCTATACAATTTTAATACAGATGTTTAGAATTCACACTAAAGACATGCAATCCTTGTTCATGAAATACAAAATTGTTTTGTTTGAAGGACCAATGAAGAAACATCTCACTTATACTTCTAAACATATGTATTGTGTGTGTGTGTGTGAACGCGTGCTTGTGTGTGTACATGTGTCTGCGCATGTGCATCTCTTATAATTAAGTCATATGTCCAATGGTCCAGAGTACATGTAGGTGAAAAGACTATCTTAACTCTGAGCATTTGTCATGAATATGAAAGTGGCATTTACTGAATGGCTATCCGTAACAGTATTACGCAACTGGTACCTTAGAATAAACAATCTGGTTGCATCTGAATTGCTCCAACTCCAATCTATACCAGTTTGCATATTTAGTAGGTATGTAACTAGGAACATACAAAATGAAGTATTTCTCTTACCCTGTGATACCCTCCACAGTGTCATCTATTGGCAGGACATGGATACGTTTGCCATATTTCACATCAGGGCAGGCTTGCACACTAGAACAAAAACAATGTATTTGAATAATTACATATAGTGAATCGGTATTATATCCAGTTTCATCTATCACTTTCACTGAATAAAATCGCAAGTTTGGTACAGGTCAACAATATTAGTTTGAGGTTAACAAGCTTCAAGTGTGTGACCAGTAACCATTTCTAATATACTTTGTATTTTTTCCTTGAAAACAGGAAATTAATTTACTCCTATATAGAGTAATCAGGGATGCAAATTCGAAGAGAATCACAGAATCGATTCTCGCAGAGAATTGATTTCTCCCATTGAATCATATATTAAGTGTTGTCATTTGAAGTGAACTTGATTCTCACAAATTCAGTCAGATGAATTTGCATCCCTGGTAATTTTGTACTCCATCTTCAAACCAGGTGAGTTAGAAGCAGCTCCTCTGGGGTATGGATGAAATAAAATGCTATACCTCCAAGTTTAACCCAAGAAAGAATTTACATCTTCCACAGGTGGTAAAGTTGGAGGATGTTTTTAATTCACTTATCAGCAAAGCAGAAAAATCATCTTTTTAGCCCAGACCTTAATGCCTTAAGATTTCTTAATAAAAACTTCCATATTTTTAGGGTGCATTATGCACATATCTTACTATCACGTGTGCACAACTATAAACAACAGGAGGCGCAATAACTATATCCAGGTTCGATAGATTAAAAGCTTTCCAGCTATGAAACTTCTTGACCTAACAATTCTCCAATGCGACACTAGATTGTTCCCTGACAACAACATTAATACGTAGCTTCTCGTCTCTACTGTTCACATCTTGCTAGTACTATGCATACTGGTGGTCTCGTCTCTTCTTCTGCTTTGAGTAACACCCGTGTCTCCTCGAAAGAGCTGAAGCTCATCCATTTTGGCCTATAGTAGGTAATTTATGGTTACTGTGTACATTTAAAAAGTTTGATTTTTAATTTGATTATGTGTGGGGCATAAATTCCCTTGCATGTTTTTGAATGGAGAAATTTTGCATCCTTGAGCACAAAATCTTTGAGCAATGTGGAACATGTTGTTTCAATAAGCAGTAGATCAATTGTAATTCTGATTAACAATGTAGGAGTTATATTTTTCTGGGAAAAAAATTATGAAAAGTGGATACCTCAGTATTCTTTAAACCAAAAATGGCAAAATTGCTGGGGTGTCTGCTGAGACCACCGGTTCTTTTTTGGTGACGATACACAGAAAATACAAATCTGTATGCAGTTTTGATTAATTCTCTAACCATAAAAAACAAACGCCAAGCTTAATATCTTAATCAATTACTACTGAGAAAAAATAAAAACAAAGTGTAGTTTTCACAAATTGCCATACTTTGGGTCCAATCTAATACTGCCAAATCCCTGTATAATAAATTCTATGGGATTTGAAAAAAAAAACCACATATTTCCACAATGGCTCTTTGGACAAAAAATTAAAAAATTTGGTCATCCATCCTTTCATCAATACCAACATTTCACGAAGATCTGCGCACCACACTGTACTGATGACCAACTTAAGTAGACACCGGGAGAATAGCTACATACTACATGCAAACCCTAATTTTTCACTCTATTATAATTTTTTTACAACTTTATTTTAATCAAAATACATTTCTTTTCATACCGGAATTTTAAATTTGTACGTACACCTCACACCCAGCCACCGTAAATTTCCATAAGAAACCCCAAATAATTACAACATTAGACTTGCCGAACCCCAAATCACTTGGATTTCATGGTCATTGATGTATTGTGTGCAAACATATGGGAGGTGTGCTACTGGAATGCCAAATACCACAAATACCATGATGGTACATGTAGCACAGCGTGGTATTTTGTGGTGTTTGGGTTAACACTTTGTCATGAATAATGTAATGTAGCCTACCTGTGAAAGAGACACTACAGAGTTGTCTTCATTGATAGCTTCCTCAACAATAAGCCTATTAGGCTTGGACTTCTGTCGCAATATAGCTGTCCCCAAGTCATCATTTCTGAAAAGATACAGATGTAAGAATGGGTTACAACATACTTAGGCAAGTTATATAGAAATAGGAATATGATAATTTTTCATCCAGAAGTACTTTACAACATATCCCCTATCCAGTAGCAAAGAACTGGGCTGCATGTATACTACTTTTTATCTTTCTGATTACAATCCCAGATATGGATGTCTAAGTTATTACATTCAAAGTCATTCATGTCATATGCAACTACAAACACTTCAAAACAGTAGTTACTGTTGCATGGAATACATAGTTTGTTGAAAATAAATTTGAAATGCACAACAGATGTATATTACAACAAACAGAAAATGAAGACAAACTATTAATTAATATAGTTCTACATGGCATGACTGGCCTAAAAATATTATAAATTTACCCCGGCTGATTCTGCTCCATTGCAGTACACGTAGCAGCTGTGACAAATATTTCTACTGAACAGTAAAATTGTAATAAAACCAAAACCGACTTGCTGACGAAATAATTATCTGCAGTGAAGTGAATAATCAAGCGCCTTTTTTACATATACTGCCCTGCCATATGCTATATTTTACAATTGTACATGTACTGTGCAAGGATATTCTATTTACATAACATACTGGTAGCTTCATACTGCTGTTATTCATTTCAACAGCTGCATGAAATTTTCATATGTTTTGCTGCTCTTCTCAGTCTTGATACTATTTATTTGCTTCCAAAATTGAGACAATCCCTCTTATATTGGACTCACTTAAATATACAGTTGAACACCCACCTGGCAGCCATGGATAATCAGGAAGAAACAAACTGCATAAATGTTGGTGAGTATCTATTGAGCACTATTTTAGACCTACATGAGATGTACAGATAAATTCTGTAGCCGTTTTTCCTTCTCAGCAAAAGGCTTTTTGGGCTCTTGAAATGCACATTTTTGAAAGAATTTAGTATTCTGCCAACACCCTATGAATTTGGCAATGTTAACGGAATAAACTGCATGTTACGGGTGCCGAATTTAAGTGGTGGCAGGATACTAAAATTCATCCCCACATTTTTACTGCAATCAAGTCAGTTTGGTGTGTCACTCTTGTGTATAATTTACAACCAGGATTTGGATGCCAGAGAGCCAAAAAGTGCCAATTTACTTTACACTAATTTTCATTTTTTTATGGCTTACTTCACTTGCCATGCAGAAGACCAAAATGCAACCACTTCAAGAGTCTGAAGAGTGAGAGTTTGTCATACCACAACAAACGAACACAAAAATATACAGGAGAATTACTATGGCTTTGCTACAGGGCCATTCTTCAAAAAAGTAAACCTTTTTGACAAAAAATGAAGTTAACAGTATTCCAAATTTCTTTATAATATTTACCGTATTCGACCTATTTAGCGCCCCTCCCCTTATAAGCGCCTCCTCAGGCCATTGCCGACTTGCAAATCATATCTCAATTAAGCGCCCCTCCATTTCGGAGAGGTCAGACTGCTCACACTCCACTTTGAGTCCCCATTTCTACATGCAATTGTATATTTGTACTCGTATCTTGCGGCGTATTTCTCAGGCTATTTACATTTTACCAGGGTATATTTAACACCCGGAAACATGATAAATACCGCCACACTATAGCCAATGCTGCGTGTATATCGCGTATATTGGAGGAAATCGTACGACTCGTCGTGAATAAATAAGAGATGAATACTTCACGCGATTGCTGTGGTGCGCTGTCATCCGACGGCGTGGTTGTGCATTTGTCCTGAGAAATATCCAACATATTATAATGGTTTGGCATTAAACGAAAAGGGGAGATCAATACAAATTAGGAGACACGGTAAAGTAGCTGGTATACTCGAGAAATGAGTTAGTAGATTTGGGCTACTAGATTTGTTGGGGATTATTAAACAAGATTGGAAGTAAACCGATGGAATGTGCTGCTATCAATTTGGGAAATCCCCAACGTGGCTCTCAAAATATTATTGGACACTGTTTTGGGCATTAAAAGTCGCCAACAATTCCTTATGATCGTGTAATGCAATAAAAACAAGTGGATCTGTCCCCATCCTTGTTTTATGTTGTCTTTCATTAATGTTTTCACCATTACAAGGCTACAAGTGAACCCTTGCAAAAATATAGGGCTAAATATAGGGCCAACTAGAATTTCGCGGTTCTCGGCTTTCGCGCTCGCTATATTCAAAGAATATAAGCTGTGGGCCGCCCCATGACCTTTGACCCTGGCACGTGACCTTTGATCTCATCAACATATGAGGGATTGCATGGTGCACCTATGACAAAAGTTTGGTTCCAATTGAACTTCAAGTTTTCAATTTAGGTCAATTTTACATTTTTAGCCCATTTTTCAACTTGACCTCACATGACCTTTGACCTTTCAACGTGACCCTTGACCTCATCAACATATGAGGGATCCCATTGTGCACCTATAACAGAAGTTTGGTTCCAATTGAAGTTAAACTTTTCAATTGAGGTCAATTTAAAAAAAACTTAACAATTTTTGACACACACATACACACATACACACATCCACACATACACACGCACAACGGATTGCTAAGTGGCCCTGCCAGCTATAGCTGGCGGCCCACAAAAAAACAAGAATATAGGGAAATATAGGGATAAACAAGAAAATTATAGGGAAATATAGGAATTTGTATGTATTTTTAACTTGGAATGTGGGCACCTTTCCATTGTATATCAGCAACAATTTTAATTCATTAGAAAGATATGTGCCAACATTTGCACCGTCTCCAATGGCGGATCCAGGATTGAAAAATGTCTGAAAGGCTGTAACTGGACCAAAATAGCTCAAAATGGGCTGATTTTGCAAGAATTTGCAGAATTACCGGGAGGCGCGCGCCCCCTCCCTGGATCCGCGCCTGGTCTCTGGCTGTATTGACTATGTTAGATGATATTCTCATGTTGTGGGTAATTAAATGAGGGTGGAAAATGCTTTCTGACTGTGCACCTATCCCTATTTGCATTTGTTTTGAGGCATCCGAGTTTCCTGAAGTTTAATTTTTTTCAAGAATGAATCTATATAAGTCAAGTCATTGAAGTTTTGAACCTATTTTGACCTTGGACCCCAATATCCATAGGTCAAAGAGGTGTTGTTTGCTATCAATCTGGCAACACAACAGTTGTGTATTTTAGAAGTGGTAATAGCCTCTGCTATTTCCCTCTTAAAGGTGCAACGAGAGATTTCAAGTCATCCATATTTTCTGTGATATGTAGTGATTTCATATAGATAGACGCTCAGTAGATTCCCTACCTTTTATTTGGTTACAGAAATAACTTAAAAGTGAAAACAAAAGGTAATTTGTATATATGCTTATATTTCAATAGAAAACATAGGCTGAATTTCGTATTTGCTCCTATACGAAATTAGAAATGTCACAATTTTTGTACTAAAGAAAAAGTTCTCAGCTTAGTCCTTACAGATTGGGATATTTTTGATATAAAGCTTTACACCAATGCCAAAATCAGAATTTTCACATTTTTTTCGGGACACCTGTTATTTGAAATCTCTCGTTGCATCTTTAACTTATCAACTTTTATGTAACAACTATGACAATATCAGCACTTGAATCAATTGCAAACCAATGTATCATTACCAAGGACATTGCATTTGAAAGTTTTTCTCAAAATAATGTCAATGGTCACATAAGTCATGAAAGGTCAATCTGTGTACACCCCAAGTATTTAGCCAGTGGTTAATTCTTTTGAGGAAATTTGGTAGCAATTTATAGATTTTAACAAAAAGGTGTCAAGGGTAAAGTAGGGGTAATTAAAGGTCAATCTGTGTACACTCTGTATAATCTTGGGCCAGTGGTTCTTTTGAGCATGATTGACCATAGTACCTTATTTGTTAAGGAAATTGCATTTGACATATTTTACAAAAATGGGGTCATAGCTCACATAGGGCTCATTAGAGGTCAATCTGTGTACAGCCCATATGAGTTTTGGGGCCTGTTATTTTTTTTAACAAGTGTGATGGTCACAGCACCTTACTTGCACCAGAAAAGACATTTAATAGTTTTACCTGAATTAGGTTAAAGGTCACATAGGGGTCTTTAGGGAACTTTCAAATGTGTTTGGCATTCTCTGGCCCTTCAGCTAATATAATTGAGAACCCCTGTGTTAGCTAATATGGTCCTTTGGTGCAAGAGTTGTCATTTCCCTCAAAACTGCCTCAAAAAATCTTTAAAATAGCCAAGATCTTCTGGGGCTTGTGCCTGAGCCCAACATTTTCTTGAAAAAAAAAGATACATGATATTGTAAGCAAAATCCTCATAAATTGTTATCTTTTTGTTACCAAAATGACCCTAAGTCCCCAGATGAACACCCTCAACCAAACCAAATCTGAATAGCCCCCTTCCATGGAGAACAGTGATCTTTGCTTCAATTGTTGTGTATTCCCCCGAGTTTACCAACTCTTGACTTTTGTATAGCATCTATTTGTAAGAATATTAAAGCAGTGGTCTATGATTTCTGACAAAAGATTTTTTTTCTGTTTTTACTCCTTAACAAAAGATTATGCCTCAAACAAAGTCATCAAAATCCAGAAAGGCCTGAAATTGACAATAGACTTGAAAGTTGACTCTTTACGTATACAACCATGCTAATTTAAGATTGGAGATACCCAATTTTGTAGTGCAAGATTAAGAGCTCCTTGTAATGAACATATACACTCTGAAAGGCAATTATTTTGATCAATTCTGTGAAAAACCATGCAAAACATCAATCTTTAATTTCTGTGGAGAAAAAAATATAGGGAAATATAGGGATTTGGAAAAAGTTATAGGGATTTATAGGGAGAGGATGAATTACAACCACCGGACAAAGGTCATTCACCCTACATGCCCATTCAGGATTTAAACATTGATGAAAATGGAGTGCTCAAACAACTTCAGCAAATTAAAATCATCAAGGCAAGTGGTCCAGATGAAATCCCTGCCAGGATGCTTCATGACAATGCTGTTCCACTTTCAACCGATGCTCACCAGTGTGTTCAAGCAGACATATGATGCTGGGCAAATTCCATCTGACTGGACAAAGGCCAGAGTTACTGGCATTTACAAGAAGGATGACAAGACCAACACAGAGAACTACAGACCTGTTAGTCTGACAAGCATTTGTTGTAAAATCCAAGAACATATTATCCTCAGTCATCTTGCGAAGCATCTTAGTAACCAGCAGATCATCATCAATAACCAGCATGGATTTCGAGAGAAGCTTTTGTGTGAGACACAACTTATCCAAGCAGTTGATGATTGGGCCTACACTCTCAACAAACATGGTCAGACGGATGTCTTATTTCTCGATTTCAGTAAGGCATTCGATAAAGTGTCGCATAAATGCCTCCTTCATAAACTGAAGTACTATGGTGTAGATGGCAAAACACATGACTGGATTAAGAGCTTCCTAACCAAACGTTCCCAGTGCGTTGTTGTTGACGGAACAGAATCTAACTGGTGTCCAGTGGTAATTCCGGGGTTCCCAGGGATCAGTACTGGTGTGTCTCTTTATTCTATTCATCAACGACATCAATGATACGGTAACATCTACAGTCAGACTATTTGCTGATGATATTTGTGATCTACAGCAAACATGAACACCAGAGGATTCAGATGGCGTCTTCCCCAGGATTGTGATATTCCACTGGGGCAAAAACTCTGGGCATGAGCTCATATTAGAAGATGCGTCCATCTTAACATCACCAAAACAAGCGGCAAGGCCCTCTCACTTATGCTTTACACCATTGAAGGTGATGCACCCACAAGGAGAGTCACGAAGTACCCGGTGTCACCATATCCTCAGACCTGTCCTGGACCAGCACCATTGAATCTATTCGTGCCAAGGCATCCAAAACACTTGGATTGATCCGCAGAAGTCTTGGACCATGTGGAAAGCCCCTGTCAAAGAAAAAGCCCATATCAAAGCCTTGTAAGACCACAGGTTGGAATTGCCTCTTCTGTGTGGAAACCCATACACCAAAAAAGCAAAACCAAAATTGAGAATATCCAACGCCCAGCAGCCAGATTCACGTAGGTGACTACAGGAGAAGATCAAGTGTTTCTATTATGCTCAAATCTCTGCAGTGGGACACTATTGAGATTCTGGCTCAGGCTACTGTGTTCTACAAGATTCTACATGGTGTAGTCAAAACATATCCATACCCTCGGCCGCTCATCCACTCAACAAAGATCGGAGCTAGAGGTTACTATGTACTCCGATATCACCCTCACTACCTAAGTTAACACATACAAGTATTCATTCTATCCTCGTGTCATCCCCACTCGGAAAATCCTCCCTGTGAAGCAAGGTCTTAGCCCCTACACATAATGGCTTCCGTGTGGCAGCTTACCAATTATTAGATGTTTGCCCCTACTGTTCCAGCTAGGGTGGTAATGTAGCCATTCAGTTTTTAAGCGACCTTTTGTTTATTTTAATCTTGTTCCTGAAGATTTTTGTATAGTATTCACTTGGACTGCACTGCACAGTTAAGCATCCAGGATAGCAAGATGTGCTTATGAGGATGGTTCTATATCAAGTATCAAGAGGGTAAAAAATATAGGAAATATAGGAATTATAGGGCCGCTTGTAGCCGGCCATTATTTTTTTATTAATTGGGATTTTGGAGGACCCGGGTCGCTAATATCCATGGTGAAAGTAAAGCGAAATCTGTCAAAGCATTCATCCAGGACCTAGTACACGTAAAGTATCTTTGGCTAATCATGTTCGACATTCATGGATGACGTGTATAGTATTATAATCGATTTACAAATACATGTTCTCTAAGAGCATGATGATGATGTGACTACTTTCCTCACTACCAATGCAAGAATAACATGTCCTTCACTCTATCAGTTATGATTCACTAAAGGGGGAATGGACCGATGTAAGGATATGAAGTTGTCATCTTTATAGATTGGCCTTCACGCAAAAAACACCATCGGTAATTTTTTTATGCCAGTATTTCAATCCGTTTGATGCGAGAGCTAAAACGTGATTTTGTAAGTCCCATAGAGTACTGTGTAAAATTAATATTGGTCGGGACCAAAAATGAGGCACATTTTTGCTGAGAACTTCCAAACCAAACATCATTGAACCTAAGAGTTCACAGGGTAAATGAGAAGAAAAATAGTAGCTGCTTCTGATACCAAAAAGTGACCACGGTCCGTTAAAATCTTGGGTTCTAGGGACGAGGGCTATTAGCGATAGGGCCATGACCTTTAATGGTTGTACGTTGATATTCCAAAATAATTTTTAAAGATGTAATGACACGAACTTTTTATCTCATTTAACCTTTGCTTGACTGCCCTAGCGACTTCACAAAGCATGCTGAGACAGGAAATATGTTGTATTTACACCTGAAATTTATGGTACCCATTTTTGTGTAGGGGTGGAAACATTTTCTGGTGGAAAATTTTAAACAATTTTTGTTTTAACTTACCCATAATGCCATATTATTATTGGCAATTACTGGAGCAAATAATTGGAATATATTCAGGGAGTTCATGGTGACATCCAAAAAAAGAAAAACATCTAGGACGAATGATATAAGCTAGTATTATTGATGGCCACACAAATAAAATCGCCGGCCCTTGCAAGGAAAAGCTGTAGACATGTTAATTAGATGGAGCAGTGTGTAGGGGAATTGGGGATTTCCCCATATTGCATCCATTTTGAATTGGTTCTATCATTTTAGGTAAGGTGAGTCTTTTGCACTATAAATAGCTCCCTAATTAATGTTTTATTTTGGTTGTTTATTGTCGAATTGTCTTTGATCATTTTTTAAAGTTTACATATTAAATTACAACTCGTACATCAAGTTCAGCGGGTAACACTTCCTACACTCAATTGCGATAATATGTATGCTAGAACTGAAGGACCCCCTATTTTTTCTGCGGCTTTTGGGGTAATCTCCTGGGCGTGGGCAATTACCATACCGTAATGAAAATAATGTGCGTGTGTTCATTTATTAGGCCTCTGATA
>JAMKCH010049288.1:0-11484 GCA_023653785.1 Ophioderma brevispina | reverse complement strand
TATTATTATTAGTATTGTTTATTATTATAGGTACTTATTAGGGGTAGGCGCCCTTCCAAAACAAGATCAAGGCGCCTTACAACTTAGAATATTAAATTATCACAAAGATAAATGTAAATATCAAAGAATACAATAAAAGCATAAGAAAATCAATGTGGTATACTGTAAGATATTAAAAAGTACCATAAATGGCACAAACGTTGTAAAAAATCTATATGACATTAAAAAGAACAAATACAGCAAGGAAAATGAGAACAATCTCAGGTGGGAAATAGTTTGAGTTTTTTAACAATCTTTTGCAAATACTTAACTTAACCGAGTTGTGAATAAACACAGGAAGGTCAATTCCACAATTTTGGGCCTGTAGAAAAGGCTTGTTACCTATTGCATGTTTGTTAACATTAATGGAGAGTGTTTTGGTCATTTGCATGACCAGACCAGCCATGAGCACATGATAAAAAGAAACAACAATCAATAATAAGAAGGGCAAGACCATTTACACAACACATGAGATCGTCTACTGAACCAAAAAAGCGCAGGACAAGCAGCACGATTTTGAAGTCTTCTGGAGGCAACTGATGCTGATATGATATACCACCAAGAACGCATTACCAAGTCCATCCAAGAAAGAACTAAGTCTCCACTACACACTGAGAAACATTGGTCTTGAATCAATAAAATGCCTATACTGTGCATGTGCTATCAGTTTAAATTGGTGGAATGGTGCAATAATTAACATAAGATCCATTTTCATCAAACCAAGCGTTTTTATTCTATTTTCTTTATTTGAAATGACATGAGAGTTTTATGTTACCTTAATTAAACGCTCGTCACTTAGGGAGCATTTTTTACACTTTGCGCCCAATTGGGCGTTTTTCTTTAATTGAAATGACGAAGGTGTACAATACGTTAAATTAAAAGCTTAAATAACTTGGGGGATGCGTTTTTAACACATTTTGAGCCCAATTGGACGTTTTTTCTATTTTTTATTTGAAATGACAGGAAGGTGGTAACCTCCATTAATTAAAGCTTTATTATAAATAACTTGGGGAGTCCTTCTAAACATCATGTGCGCCCAATTGGCTTTTTTCTATTTTCTTTAATTTGAACTGACCGGAAGGTGTAACCTACGTTAAATTATAGCTTATAACTCGGGAGCAGTTTTTTACAACATTTTTTCGCCCAATTGGGCGCCTTTCTCTATTTCTTTATTTGAAATGACAGGAAGGTGTACCTAACGTTAAATTCAAGCTTATAACAACTTGGGGATTCCCAGTTTAACACATTTTCCGCCCATTGGGGCGTTTTTTCTATGTCTTTTTTTAAATGACGGAGAGTTAAATTAAACTCGTACAACCTTAGGGATGCAGTTTTTACCTTTTTTATTTTTTTTATTTTTTTTATTTGTTTGTTCTTTATTTGAATTGACAGGAAGTTGTAACCTTACGTTAAACTTAAAAAGCTTATAACTTGGAAATTCAGTTTTAATTACACATTTGGGCGCCCATTTGGGCGTTTTTTTCTATTTTCTTTATTTGAAATGACAGGAGAGTTTTTACGTACAGCATCAAATTAAAGCTGTTAACTTAGGGCTGCATTTTTTTCAAATATTCGCGCCAATTAGACCGCCTTTTCTATTTTCTTTATTTGACATGACAGGAAATGTAACACCTATGTTAAATTAAGCTTACAACTATGTGAGGTCCAAAGGTCACATCCAATGTCAAAGGTCAACAGGAGATAAAGTTGCAATCTTAAACTCATGTATCAAACATCTAACTTTAATCAGTTATTTTTTTAGACATGTTTCCATGTAATTAAAGTGCAACTCTTCAACAGGAACCATCTACTCCTCTAAATGCTTTTTATTTTTTGAATGTTGCTCTTATTTCTTGTAAAATATGCCTGCCGCAACCCGACACAGTTTTGTTTAAATACGTGTTTATCACCTGCCCCCCACACCACTGGAACCCCCTTTTAATTAGGCTATACCCCGCACCACGGTTAACCACTTTAGCAACCGTGCACCCCACCCACTGGTAACATTTTGGGGGTTCACCCATACCACTGGTAAATATTTAATAAATCTTTTTGTTGGCCTATATGACCAGATTTCCATCCAACCAATTATGATTTGTACTGATATTACCTTGAATCCCTCTTAGTTGTCAAATTGTGTCAGCACTGTTTACAAATTCTCATGGCTTCATGCAATCCTTAAATGACTTAACACTCAATTCTTCCTCCTGCGCTTGATGTCTCGGTTCACTGAATCGAACAACTTTATATGCATAGGCCACAGCCTCTTCTCAACCACTAGTGGTGGAATGAGCATGAAAGCCACTTCTTCTTTTGAATCGTTACTATATAGAAAGGGTTGAGTGCAGCCTTTCCCGATTTCCCGCAGCAATTCAATGTGCGCCTCTCTTCACTGCGAATATTTATCATATGAAGGCACCCTATTGCCTTTAAAACTTAACAACCAAAACCCCAATTCTGGTTTAAATCGGGCCTCAACTTTTTGAAGGATACTAGAAAAACATACGGACATGCGCCCTATCGCCAAATCAACAGCCACAGCCCCCTAATAGGACTGGAGTATTAACCTGACACAATCATAAAAACCCATAATAGTAGGGCACTTTTTAAACAAAAAATAAGAATTACCATTATTTAAACACAAATATTCAACTCTGGTGTCTGGGCAAATGTTGAGTACAAAACACATCATTCCTTCTCCATAGTGTCAGCTCTGTAGCATTTATGCTTTTAAAACTAATTTGGATTTTTGTCTGCCTGAACTTTGTTCGGCAGGACTTAGTAATCACTTTTTCTGTCTGTCTGTCTGTCTTGTCTTTCTGTCTGTCTTTACGAGAGCTTACATTGTGGGGTATTTGTAAGTATGGGAACAAGCGTATACATTGTGGGCTTTTTTTTACTTGTGGGGATAAACCCACACCAGACATTTTTTCCATTGTTTTTAGACAGGTCTTAGGGTGTAATATTGACTTAATATTGGTATCAGAATCAATATGGAAAAAGCCATAATGTTTCAGTCTGTTTGTGTCTGTCTGTCATTCTCACCGAACTCCATTGTGAGGCTGCCTGTTAGTACAGAACTACATTGTGGGGCTTATTTACTGTTATAGCCCACAATGTACAGACACCAAAAAACTCACAATGTAGCTCGCTAGTATGTCTGTCTGTCTGTCTGTCTTTCTGTCTGTCTGTCATGCTAGTCTGTCTGCTCGCCGTCCGTGTTCACAGTGCTTGTGTACGATTTATTCTGGAGTTCCCTAAGGGCTACGGTGATGTAAATTGGGTAAGAAGCGGGTCCACCAGTTCTCGACCTGATTAGATTTTTGGGCGAATTTTTTTTTTTAATTTTACTAATTTTTGCATAATTTATCGAAAATTTTCCCGTAAGGCTTGTGTACCAGTTTTTCTGGAGTTTCCGGCAGGCGTATGATGATGTAATTGGTGAAGGGAGCGGGCTGGAGAGTTGTTGCCCTGGTGTTGGGGAGGGATTGGGTGTTGCGGGGTTTTTGCAGGTGTTGGGGAGGGGTGGGGTGTTTTGTGTGGTTGTTGGTGGGGGTGGGTTGTGGGGGGGGGCGCTGGGTGTTGGTAGGGGGTGGGTGTTTTGCTTGTTTGTTGATGAGGTGTGTGTTGCGGGTTGTTGTGGGAGGGGGATCGGGTGTTTTGGATTGTGGTGTGTTGTTGGGTGGGTTGTTTTTTGTGAGGGGTATGAGGTGTTTGCGGGGTGTTGGGGTAGGGGGTGGGGTGTTGCGGGTTGTTGGGGGAATGGGGGTGTTGCAGGTGTTTTGGGGGAGGGGGTGTTTGCAGGTGTTGGGGAGGGGTGGGGTGTTGGGGGAGGGGTGGGGGTTGCATGGTTGTTTGGGAGTTGGTGGGGGTGTTTGGTGATGGGTTTTGCGGGGGTTTTGGCGGGTGTTGGGGAGGGGGGTGGGGGGTTTGCAGCAGGGTGTTGGGGAGGCGGTTGTGTTGCGGGGTGTTGGGGGAGGGGGTGGATGTGTGCGGGGTGTTTTTTTTGGGGAGGGGGTGGGGTGTTGCGGGTTTTGGGGAGGGGTGGGGTGTTGCGGTGTTGGGGAGGGGTGGGGTGTTTGGAAGGGTAGGTTTATGCAGGGTATTGGGGGAGGGGATGGGGTGTTGCTTGGTGTTGGGGAGGAGATGTTGCGGGGTGTTGGGGAAGGGGTTGGTGTTGGGGAGGGGGTGGGGTTTTGCGGGGTGTTGGGTTGGGGTATGTGGTTGGGTGTTGTCGTTGGCGGGGTTTTGGGGGAGTTGTGTGGTGTTTGCGTTTCTGTGGTGTTTTTATTTGGTGTTTTGTGCTGTTGTGTGTTTTTTTGGGGAGGGGAATGAGGTTGTTGCGGGGTGTTTGGGAGGGGGATGAGGTGTTGCGTGGTGTTGGGAGGGGTTTGGTGTGTTTCGGGTGTTTGGGGGATCGGGTGTTGTCAAGAGTGTTGGGGAGGGGTGGTTTTGCGGGTGTTTTGTTAGAGTGGGTTTTGTGTTGTCTTTGCGTTGTATTTTTTGGTATTGTTGTTTCGGGTGTTTTTTGTTCATTCTTTTTGCTTTCATTTGTTTTTTCATTGTTGGTTTTTGTTTATTTTTTTTTTTTTGTTTTGTTTTGGGGGGAGGGGTGGGGTTTGTTTGCGGGGTGTGGGGAGGGGTGTTGGCGGGGTTATGGGGAGCGGGGTGGGGTGTTGCGGGGTGCTTAGGAGGGGGTGGCAAGGGCTACAAAGCGGCCTAATAATTCCTATATTTCCTATATTTTTTGACCCTCCTCCTATAAAAGCCCTATAAACTTTAAACTTTTAAACCTTCCAAAATCCCCCATATTCCTATATTTTTTTTTTTCTCCACAGAAATTAAAGATTGATATTTTGGTCCTGGTTTTTCACAGAATGATACAAAAGCATTTGCCTTTCAGAGTCTAAATGTTCTTTGCAAGAGTCTTTTTAAAAAGATTACTTAGTACAAAATTGGGCGTCTCCATTCTTAAATTAGCATGGTTGTACATTTAAAGAATCAGCTTTCAATCCTTTGTTCAATTTTAGGACTATTTCGTATTTGAGACTTTGTTTGAGCATAATCTTTTTGTTTAGGAGTACAACAGAAATATCTTTTGTCCGAAATCATAGACCACTGCTTTACATTCTTTACAAATATGCCATACAGAAGTCTAGTTTGGTAAACTCATACTACAAAACAATTGAGTAGTTTTGTTCTCCATGGAGGGGCTACTCAGATTTGGTTGGTTGAGGGTGTGCAGCTGGACTTGAAAACCCTTAACCCCATTCATAGGGGTCATTTTGGTAAAAAATACCAATTTCTAGATTTTGGCTTACAATATGTATCCTTTTTTTCAAGATTTGTTTTTGGCTCAGGCACAGCCCCAGAAGATCTTGGCCTTTTCAAGGATTTTTTGAGGCAAGTTTTGAGGGAAATGAACTACTTCTTGCAGCCCTAAGGACATATTGGGCTAACAAACATTTGGTTGATATTCAACTTCAGGTCAAGGTCAGGTCATCTGTGAAATTGTGTTTGTTTTCCACTCTTATTTCCCTTGATTGCTATATAAAATATCTGTCAACCTCTTGCTCACCTCTTATACACTTGACCAATTAAACTTCATACTTTGGTGAAAAAATCACTCCTGTCTCAAGATAACACCAGGGTGTGTACACGGTTGTATCTGAAGACCCCTATGTGACCTTTGAACTAATGGTGGTTAAAACTATTAATGTCATTTTCTGGTGCAAGTTGGGTGCTATGACCATCACACTTGCTAAAAAAATAACCAGCCCAAAACTCATTCAGATTGGACACAGATTTGACCTCTCTCTAATGAGCCCGATGTGAGCTTGACCATATTTTATACGTCAAATGAATTTCCTTACCAAATGAGGTATTATGTTCACTCAGGCTCAAACGAACCACTGGCCCACAGATTGACCTTTAATGGACCCCAATGACCTTTGACAACCTTTTATTAAAATTATAAAAATTGTACCAAATTGCTCAAAAAGGAAACACTGGATAATGACTCAGGGTGTTACACATATTGACATTAATGGAACCATGCGACCTTGGACCATGTTTGAGAAAAAAAAATCAAATCAACTCCTTGGTATGATGCATTGGTGTACAGTGGATTCAAGTGCTGATATTGCATAGCTGTTACATAAAAGTGTTGATAAGATAGAGGGATAGCAGATGCTATTTACACACTTCGAAAATAACTATTTGTTTGCCATAAAGATAGCAGGAAGGCACATGTACAACTTTCCACTGTAAAGTGCAGAAAAATTATTGCAATTCATTTACAACAAAATAAACACTTTTTTTTTTTTTTTTTTAATATAAATCAAAATAAGTCAAAACTTAATGACTTATATAGAGTTAATATTTGACAATAATACACTCTGCAGGAAATCTGTGATTCTCAAAACCAAATAGGGATAGGCCTAGGTGCACAGTAGAAAGCAGTTCCCCCCTCATTTATTTAATTACGTACAACATGGGAATATTATCTACATGTTAATATAGTCAATACAGCCAGAGACGGCATCAATGTTGGCACATCTTTATTATGCATTGAAAATTGCCGGCTGATATACAATGGAATGGCGCCCACATTTCAAAGTAAATTTTAAAAAAAAGACATACAAATTCCTTCTATTACACCTATATTTTCTTGTGATACCAATATATACCTATATTCTTGTTTTTTTGGCCCCATTTTATTGCAAGTGGTGCAATTGTAGCCCTGGGGTGGGGTTGTTGTGAGGGGTGTCGGTCGGTTGTGGGAGAGTCGCGGTGGTGGTGTGGTGGAGGGGTTGGGGAAGGGGTTGGGTGTAGAAGGCGTGGGGCGGGGAGGGGGGGTTGTGCGGGGTGTTGAGGGGGGCGGGGGGGAGTTTTGTTGAGGAGGGGGGGGGGGTGGGGGGAGGGGGTGGGGGGTTGCGGAGGGGTTGGTTGGAGGAGGGGTGGGGGTTGGGGAGGGGGAATTAGTGGTTGTGGGAGCAGGGGGAGGGGGAAGGTGTGGGTTCATGGGGAGGGGGATGAGGTGTTGGGGGGCCTTTGTATGGGGGAGGGGTGATGAGGGGTGCCGGGTGCTGGGGGGGGTGAGGGGGTGGGTGTTGAAGGGTGTTGGGGAGGGGGGAGGTACTATTGAAGGGTGTTGGGGAGGGGGGGGTGTTGACGGGGTTGGGGAGGGGGTGGGGTGTTGCGGGGTGTTGGGTGGGGGTTGTTGACTGGGTGTTTGGGAGGGGTGGGGTTTTGTTGAGGTGTTTTGGGGTGAGGTGGGAGGGGGGTGGGGAAGGGAGGGGGGGGGGGGTGATGATGTTGAGGGTAGGTAGGTGGGGTGGGCTGTTGCAGGGGTTGGGGGGGGTGGTGGGGGTGGGGAGGGGTGGGGTGTTGGGGAGGCGGATGGGGTGTTGGGGAGGGGATATCTGCAATCCTCCACTGTATCTGCTTGCAAACCTTTTGGGAACACCTGTAATCATACAGTTGCAATCTGGTCTTTGCTACTCTTTGTTACAGATATACGCGGAAAGCAGGCGACGCGACTTGTGGTTAGAGAAACCGCCTTGTGTTAAAAGTAGTCACAAAATGGAATTTCATATTGTCTTATTTTGAAACACACAAAAAAAGAAACCAATCATCTTATTGAGCTACTATTTGAAACTGTGACAGTTCACCAATCTTCCACAAAATGTATGTTTTTATGTATATTTCCTGCAAACACCTTAACCATGTAATTACTCTCCATATACGGTGTCCTCACTGTTGTAAAGATTGTCCCCAGGGTCATCACATGGATCTTAGTCTGCCTGTATGGAGATACTTGAAGCTCATTTGATGAAACTATGCATACACAATGTACATCATATGTATTCAACACCCCAGAGCCGCACATACCATTGGGGGGGTAGTCTTTGTCAAAGACGCCTCGCATTTTTGTCCACCAACCGTGAGAGCGGGCCAAAGGAGCATGTGCGAACGAACGCTGAAGGCGTGAGGCCGAGCGGAACGAGGGCCGTCTTTGTGCAAATGTATTTCATGTGCCAGCATAATGTGTCAACAAAGTATGTCGTCACGTCAAGCACCGCCCAATGTCACATCGATGACAACGTTTTCAGACACTTGCCAATATCGATGACGTCCCCCGCTACAAAATTACCATTTTGAATCGATTTGCACGGGCCTCCTAATTAGATACGATTCAAGCAAAATATTCACTCGCACGAAGTTCTTGAAGCTGCGAGTGCGAGTGAGGTCGTGTTCCCACTAAAACATGTGTGCTCGGACCTAGCGTCCTGGTCCACATAGAAGTGGGCTCGGCCTGGACGGCCCACATTGATTTCGCGTTCTCATGCCGCGATGATAGTACTCATCAGTGCCAACGCCGATGTGTAGTATCGGGCCCACTACCCGAGTTTTAACTACATTCCGTCCATGATAGTTTAGTTTGCAAAAAAATATGATCTGCTCTGTTCCTCCTGTTGATACTTGAATGGAAACAAAGAGGGTCTCTGTGAAAGTGTTTGATGTGATCAAGACAGCGTCCTACTAGGCTATCATGTTCTGATCATTAATAAATCGGCGTGATGCGCGTGACCGTATCCATTTTCAGATTCATCGTAAACCAGGAAAAGTTCTATGACTAGTAGTGGAAAATTCATGTTTACGTGTATGGAGTCCGTCAGCCTGCTGTTTTCACCGCTGCTCGTATCGCTAACAAATCTTCCTCAAGTATCATGTTTATTACTTAATGAAATATATGATACAAATAGAGAAACTATCAGGAAGAAAATGTGTAGATGTTTCATGGAGATATGTGAATCAATGTCGGAAAAATTACGGATTTTGTTTGCGATTAATTTTGTCATTGCTCCCTGGGCCTTGCTCACAGCCAAGGCAGTGGTTTCCGCGGTGATATGCGAGCCGAGCCCACTTACGATGAACAAACGCGTCCCACTGTGCATTTGGTATCACGTCCTCGTAACGAGGACTAACCTACCTGAGGTGGTCTCGGAGCCCGATCGGATGTAGGTCCGAGTCCACTTAAACGCGTTCCCACTAGGAAAGGAAGTGGGCTCGATGTAGCATCGAGTACCACGGCCTGGTACCAAAACATCAGAGTGGGGAACGACATCCCTGAGTCTGTACGGTATGTGATGAGGCAGATGGAGCTAGTTGGCTAGCCAGCTTGCAGAAATAAAAGTCCCTGCAAAAGTTATCCCACGTCCTTCCCGCACAAAAAAACTGAATATGAGACTAGATAGGGGATACGTCAGTCATTTTATTTGAATGCAGGGACCAGTCAAAAGTGCCACTCCAGACATGACAAGTGATTTTGGAACATTCAAATTAAAATGATTGAATCCTGACGCGTATCACCATGCCACGCAAATGTGGTGTGGCGAACATCCCAAAATTTAAGCCAGAAATGAAAGTCTAGTTCACAAAATTCACGCCAAGAATTTAGTAGGCTAGGGGCGCCCCGGTTAGGATTAGGGACACGCACCCTCCTACTAGTCTAGACAGAAACTTTAACCTCAGGAACTTTCCATGACAAATTGACAAGGCACCTCCAACATACGCACAATTAAGGCTAAAAACTTTCTCGGACCACGAACGATGCAATTAACTATGGTAACAATACAACCATCGTTCATAAAATGACTGAAATTCACAATTTATCGTAAACGTATCAATCAGTACACGGAGCCATAGCTTTTCAAAAATACGCTCGATCTCATATACTCAGCACAACTGTGCAAGCTACTCGAATCATCCTAAACACCGCACCGGATCCTGACAAAACATGCCTTGTAAATTCCACCCATGTTCACCGGGCCGTTTTCACACAAGCAAGAGGCATGTTTCGCCTTTTACCATTCCCACTTGCGGTATCAGGGATCCTCGCTGTCATGGCAGTATTCGCTTTGTTTTGAATCCGTACCAAACAACCACTAATTGAATGGTTATTGAGCATTTCCAAATAAACTCGTATTCTGGGAACATTGTAAAGCGAACGATGACATCATCATTGACCAATCAACATCCGTATAGTTTCGGGAGAAAGATCCCGAAATCAATGAGTACAAAGAAAAGGGAATATTTTTTCGAAAAGCTTTGATTACGACTGAACTTTGAGCGGAGAATCCAAGAGGGGGCCGACTCACACAATTGAATAAATAATCAAAGCCTTGTAATGAAAGCTGTGGGGGGGGGTAAACAATCCATCCATATACCGCCATTGGCGGTTTTACATGATTTTTTATACACTTTTCAATCATTTTCATCTTAATCACATATTCAATATTCTTACTCCTATTTTCCCAATTTCAGTGCAATCAATGGGTCATGTTTTCATTCCAATGTTTTTAAAAGGTCATGGAAAAAACTTACGACCTAAGTTAGACTTTAGTTGCTTTGCCCAGAACCTAAAAATGAGTTAGTTGCCATTTTCATCTACTTTCTTCAGAAATACTTAGTTTTGGAGTGCAATTTTCTTTTCAACCCTTAATAACACAACAAAACACTGAACGTGAAGAAATTTGGTCTTGTCTGAACAGTGACTTAACTTTTCTTTGTTAATTATATCTTAAAGGGGCATATCGTGATCCACAGCCTCTTCCCCTGACCTACCTCAAAGATTTGAGATTTTTAATCTTAAATAATTGCAACACAGTGGCCTATGTGCGAGTGATATGAAACACTTCGCTGATAACATCAAAAGGCACCTTTTGAATCAACTGAAAATTTAGAAATAACCTTTTTGTTTTTAAAATTTTGACCACTTAGCAATCCGTTGTGCGTGTGGTAAATGTGGGTGTGTGTTGTGTGAATGTATGGGTGTGTGTGTGGTCACAAATTGTTGCATTTTTTTTTTAATTAACCTCAATTGAAAAGTTTACTTCATTGACCAAACTTCTGTCATAGTGCACAATGGGATCCCTCATTTTTGATGGAGGTCAAAGTCATGTGTGACAGGTCAAATCCATAGGTCAATAATTTGAAAAACTTAGCTTAAAACTGTAATTGATCGTAAATTTAAAACTTGAAGTTCAATTGGCACCAAACTTTTGGTCATAGTTGCAGCATGCGATCCCTCATATGTTGATGAGATCAAAATCACATGCCATGGTCAAAGTCATGGGGGCGCCCACAGCTTATATTCTTTGAATATAGCGAACGCATACGGTACTAAGTATTTATACGTCCAAAACTATTCCTATTTTAATCCTATGAACTCCATCAATTAATTTGCACCACTTTTTATCTGATCGAGCAAACTTTAAAATTTGACCCCTGTACAACGAAATTGACCCTTTTATTGATTATTTGCTGTTTTTAAAACCCTATAACTCTTAAAAAAACCTTCAGTGCATTATAATGGTCAACTCATTGGGTCAATTAATGTACTCTCTTGTGGACGCGAATTAAGGACATGATTAACAATTG
>JAMKCH010049287.1:0-11467 GCA_023653785.1 Ophioderma brevispina | reverse complement strand
CAATACTCAACAGCAGCAATGCCTGTTTAAAATCGATAGTATACTAACGCCTTTGCTGTCATTAATTGGTGAAGTATAGCAAAGTTCGCCGTCGGACTTAAACACATTCGGACTCGGTAGGAATGCGTGATATTAATTGGGATAATCGGCGTTGTGTAATGTAATTAGGGAAGAGCTTTCTTCCTTATCTTCTACCTCTATGGCCCAAGCAGGAAGTTAAGCGCCGGTCATTTACACAAAATGTGTTCCTATTGAAATGTGGCCCTATAATAAACAACATTAACAGAAAATGAAACAAGCCAATTAGGGGAGCTTTTGTATTAAAAAGTTGCGCGCATAGGAATGATGTGTTATAGTAGGATTTTTTATCCTGTCCGTTCATTAAAAGTTATTGGGCGTGTCGACGATTCCATTCGTTTGGAGGTTGTTCGTATACTTCACCCCAATCATCAATAGAAAATTTCGATGTGACAATACCAGATCAGATTAAGGCCATAATTAAAAAAGCCCCTTTTCTCACGGACGAAAAGGCAAAATACACTAATTAAATTCCAAACGCCAAACTTGAACAAAACTCTGAAGCATTAAACATAAAGAGCTTATTCCAATAATTATTAACTCACCAAAAAAAATAAATCAGTTCAGAGTGCTGAAGCGGAGAATCTCCACTATCCAGCATCTTCGGCCAAGTTTACAACCAATCAGGAAATTCAATATAAATATGTTGCCGTTTTTCAGTGTCATTTTTTTCAATATTTACGGGGCGTAATCTCTCAATTATTAAGAGGTTCACCCAGCCACGATGTTCATGACACTTTACCCATTCTTTGATTGACTCCAAAACAGAGGAATCGATAGCGTGTGCGCAATCTATTCAATTGAATCTGATAAACGAAGCCAGCATATATTCGATAGAAAAGCTTTCGTGTAAGATGGGTTTAAAGCATCTTCATTCTGTGAAAACGTTGAGCATTTCAGCTGTTTAATACGGCCCTTTAGTTTTGTCTTCAACATATCTCTCCAAATGAACTCCTACCATCGACATTATAAGTTACTGAAAGGAATAAAAAACAGACTTAGCATTTCTGGAATGTTATTGTGTTGGGTATACCAGTATGCCGTCGGTGCTGCAATCATCTAATATACAGTTATTGTTGTGCAGCCAATCTATTGTATAGGGTCCCTTCACGGAAGGCAAATTTATTGATGGACTTTTATTTGCCCTCCAGATCATCCAAGGCATGCGAAAAACACAATGCATGCACCTGGTTCACCTGAAAATTTTCAGCTATTTCTGACAGGTTTAAAGCCAAATCAGTTGCTTTCTTTTTTTTTAAATTCAAATGTGTTAGTGTTGGTCAATCAACACCTATTTACTGTCTTGGTGAAAAGGCACTTAAGCATTTTAAAACGCTTTAAAGCGGTTCTGAAGCAAGCGATTCGCGGACTATCTAAACAAAGCATAAAAATCATCATCGTGACAAATACGGAGTACAACGCTTGCCACTTACAGATGTCTTTACTACAACAATTTCCAATACAACGGTGCAAACAAATAAAACTAAAAGATAAAATACATGATAAAACCTAAATATGTGCCAATATGTTGATTCCATTGCTAACCCCTTACACTTAAGCTGTGTTCACATGGGCGAAGTAAGGTGGCGTAAAAGTGTGCAATAGCGCAAGTTGGATTAGCGCGTAGCGTATGTCCTACGGGGTACGGACCTTTTTTCAAGAAAAAGCAACAACGGAAATCTTGTTAGGCCAGATCGCGGATTCTATGTTCTGGGTTGCTAGGGTTTCTTTCAATCTGGCTCTACGTGCTTAATAATAGGACGGAAAACATATAAACCATCTATTTGTTAAATTGACTGTCTTAAAATGGAATTAAAATTCAACTGAAAGCACCCTGATTTTTGATGTAGCAAATCTGTAATATTCATATAACTTTTTTCTATATTTTAACTCATTCAGCTATACCTAATTGAATAAACAGACTACAAAACAAACACTATAGCGCCAAGTGCGTATTCATATAATACCGGTGTAGAAGTAACAATTGTCCGGCGTACTCATGTCCGGGAAACAATGGTGAACAATAGGCAATCGAATTCAGTGACTCTTCCGCAAATTGTTTCACGCTTTATCCGTTATGTCTATGGAGCCCCGGAATATTGACTCCCACCGGACTATATCTGCTTCACACCGAGTACAATAATAATGAAGTATCTGAGAAAGAAACATGAAAAGTGTAATGTTTGATGATTGTGTGGGGGAAACAAGACCGAGACGGGGGGAAAATTCCATAAATCTAAAACATGCAGATGCTAAGAAGGTCCCACACCGCCTAGTAAGGGCTTTGATTTTGATTGGTTTCATTCATTTTTTATTCTTTTATTTGATTTTTTATTTGTTCTCTCTGTAATTGAATTTTTTATTCAGTTTTTTATATAAAATCCGTTATTTGAATTCGTGTTTGTTTTCCTTTTTTTAATGTGAGTGATATCTATATGAATCCGCGTTTATTTGACTTTCTTTTGTTGTATGTTTGTATTTTTTATTTTTTTTATTGCCACAAGTATAGGTTCCATGCCTCCTGATTTAGTCTGTTCAAAAAATGTTGCAAAAGCTGTCCCTGAATGTACATATAGAAGTTTTCAGTTGCTAACAGCCATGTTTTCAAAACAAAACATGCGACTTAATCATACCCTTGGAAACTAATTTATGTTAATATCTAGATCTACATGTTTAACACAAAATATTATATGTCAAGACAATATGTATTTTGTGGGTGTTGCAAAATACAAGTAATTTCCCATGAGTGTATCCATAATTTGCAAGGTCAAAATTCAATTGCAGTTAGCGCATAAAGAGTAAATGATTTTATAACGTTATTACTTATTAGATACTTACACAGGCCTCTAGGCGCACGATAATTTAAAATTAAACCCCAAAGAAAAAGGTTTTGTATACACGTTAGTGGTAATGGGGGTGGGGTCTGGATCCCAGGACGCCAAAAACACCTTTTCAAATTTAATCACGAAATTGCACATGTCAAGAGTTACTCAAGATATAAATCTTATAAATATTTAATGAAGAAACAAGCCGAAACAATGACTTTAATGGCGGCCAAAAGTGCCATTTCGATTTTGCAATTTTCTTCACCATGATGGGACAAAATTATTAACTACGTTTTGCGGGTTGGAAAATAGACCAAATGACTCTTTCATGGATTTTGGGCAAGGGAAATGCCATTTCTGAACAAATTACATATTTTTTTTTTTTTTTTTTTTTAAATAATTAATTCTAATAAGTATTTCAGCAAAAACGCTACTGTTTAATTATTAACATTTAACACGCTGCCAGGAACAGGACGTAGCATTAATTTTGTATTATCTATGTACATGTACTACAATATTCAGACCAACTTGCCGTGATTAATAGGCCTATGGCTAAATACTTAGGATGTCGCGAGGATAGTTGTGAAAACAGCAATAAATCAATACAATAAAAGTGAAAAAAGAAAAATGTACAAACGAAAAAAAATAAAACTAAAAACGAAAAAAAAATACACAAAACACACACACGCTAAAATGTCTCGCAGATTTCAAATAACTTTCAATTTTCAAATGAAGATATTATTTTACGCTAGTTTACAACTTGACCCAAAACGGCCTTTTACCTCTGCAAGTGACTTACAACATGAACAATGTGTGTAAATGCTCCAAGTGCAATTCAATTTTTAAAATGTGAGCATTCTAACAACCCTGCAAAGGATGAATCCAGCATTTATGCTAAATACTGGAAACTTCTGGCTTTTCCTGAAAAAAAAAATCAAACTATTTTCAAATCCCAGCGCATTTTTTAAGTTGGAAATTCTGGCTTATGAAACTCCGGGTTTTCTTTTCCTTAGAAACTTTTTGGATATTTTAAGCTTATCCAAGCTATAAACTCCTGACTCGTTTCAAACCTTGATATTCAGGTTTGAGCTGGGATAAAAAAGCAAGGAAGAGCTTGAGAAACTAGGAAAACAACAACAACAAAACAAAACAAAACTACACAAGAAAAAAAACCCAACAAAACAACGCTACAAACCAGCAACACAGCAACAAAAAACACAACAACACAACAAAACAACAACACAACACAGCAAAACAACACCACAACAAAACAAAAACACAACAAACAGCAACACAACAACAAAATCACAACATAACAACACAACAAAACAACACAACAAAACAACACACAACAAAACAACACAGCAAAACAACACCACAACAAAACAACACAACACAACAACACTAGACAACAAAACACAACAAAACATCACAAGAAAACAATACAACAAAACAACACAAAACAACAGAATTACAACAAAAACAGTAAAGACCCTTTGTTGACAGGCAAGTAACGCTACCAATAGGGTTTTTGGAAATTTTAACTTCAAACTGCTATCTACTGTAGATACTACGATGATAATTTTAAACCTAGTCGTTGAATGCTTCACCTTGTAGGTGGCATGGCATACATGATGTAAGGCATCTAATACATATGCTGTGTTCCGTAGATCAATTTGTCAAGAAAATGTTTTTATCATTCAAGAAAAATCAGGTTAAATGTTCAAATCTATATATCTGTTTACATAATTAGCATTTAAAATTGATGGCTGGGGGTTCCTATGGACTCCGATTTTTTTCGCGATGGCTGAGTTATGGATGAGATTTCTTTCGTCGTATTTTTTTGGTATAATCTGACTTTTATCTACTTTTATTTAAAAAATGCAAATCGGCCTTACCGTTCATGAGTCAAAGGTGCAACAAGAGGTTTTGCAACATTCATACATTGTGTCATATGTAGTGATTTCTTATAGATATGACGCCTATAGATTTCTTACCTGGTATTTGGCTACAAAATGCCTTAACAATTAAAGGCTGATCAGAGATTTTGAAATATATTTTCTGGAAGTTAATAAAATATTCATCTGAACTAAGCTAGTCACCTAAAATGCTTGATTTTCAAAGTTAAAGATGAATCGGACTTTTCGTTTATGCAGTGAAAACATCTTGCACATGAATAAATGATGCCTTAACCCAAACTAATTGCAACAGAATAATTTTCTCCAGCTTTATCGAAAAACCTTTAAAATCTTTAAAACAACATATAAAATGTTGACCAAAACAAAGCAAGTGGAAATATTTTTTAAGGGGGTAAGGTTGTACAGGGCAAAAACATGAAAAGGAACAAAACGCGTCAAAAAGTCTATCCCAACGTGTTCATCGCCGTTCCAGGATTAAAAAAGGTTGTTGCCCTATCTGCCAGGTTTGTGTTCAAGTTATGAGTCAAAAATTATCGTTCAAGCTCAAATGGGCGGTACATTTTCACATATAGCCCTTCGTTATAAAAAAAAAATGGTTGTTTGTCAAATTGTTCGTTATATGAGTACAGGGGCTGAAAATATACTGGGGTGCCACCATTATTATATTGTGCATAATTCGAACGCAAATGTGACTGGGGGGCTACATAGTTATGGGAGGTGGGTCACTAGTCAAAGCTCTGTAAATTCTATAAACAAGGAATTATTTACATTTATTATCAAGTGGGACAAATTGAACAATTTACAACCAGTCCGATAAAAATCGGAACATTCTGTGAAATTTTTACCCCAGGAGACCTTGAACAGTTATGTGCCTTTGTACTGAAACTATAACTCACAGATAGGCAAACTATACCTTTTTTAACCTTAAGAGTCGTAGCCCAATAAATTGTACATCATTTAAATCAATTCGAACAATTCGAATTTTTACCCCTGCATAAAACGTTGGCCCTTTTTACATGTTCCACTAGGTTTGATTTTGGAAACTTTTAAATATTATTTTTAGGGACAATTTCACAGTATATTAACACCAAAATGGTTTCTGTTGCAAATTGTTTGGGTCAAATCATAATAGCCATGATGGCCAAAGCGAAAAAAGATGCTCGGATAAGGACCAGGTGGCGCACCCCTGGAAGTACATAATTCTTCCGGAAATAACTTTCGTTAAATTTACAGAAATCAGTTCTACGCTGTGTCTCACTTCTAGTATGTGCAGATTCTCGGGGGAGAAAATGATTTTAATGTCATCTCAATTATGCACTGAATATCAGTGACTACGGAATGTATACCATGATTCATAGACTCAGCTAATAATGGCGGCTATTGATAAGGAAATCAGATCGTATAGGTAAGAAGACCAAAACACTTCGCAGATTCTTTTTCATCTGGACCTGCAGAGTCATGTTGAATTACCCATGCAACTGAAGAGATTGCAGGTGATATACCATAACCCCGATTTAGATTAAGCTATTTTCATTGACGTGGAACACACATTACCCGTTCCTCTTTCACCGACAAATAAAGTTGAGGTTCTACTGTGGTTCAATTTCTTTGACCCTATATTTCATCTTTATTCTGTGGAAAGGGAAAATAAGGTAAACAAAGCTAATGAGAAAAAAATGTTTGGCAAACTGTGACTAACATCTTGGTGCAGAACCAAACCATAACTTGCCGCGTCACCCCATTCTATGACAATGTATTGATTTTCATGCAGAAATAGAAAATCATAACCTATATGAAATGCCATGTGAACCGGTACAAACAAACTTTTAATTGAATAGAACTGAGGTCCATATTAATATGATTTAAGTATGGGTGTTGGTTCTGCTCCAATCTTGCCAATCAAACTTCTTGCATGATTTTTACTCATCTTCGTGTTCTTTTTGAATAAATGTGCAAGATACGATCAAAGTTATAAAACTCCCAGCAGAAGTTTCAGTTTTATTTTATTCGTGAATGAGGCTGTAGCTCAATCTAAAGCGTGCGAGATTGTGGCCCGAAAATAAGCTCCAGGACCATGACCAGTCTTTTTATCTCATAAGGCAGATAGTCAATTATTTTTCTACTTCAATCCCACACTTCTGATGTTTTTATGATTCCAATCGCCAACTCTAAAATACAAATAAAATCATAAACTAATTTTGTTCCTGGAGTGGGATTCGAACCCACGACCTTGATAACAAGACGAGCGCCCACAGACAAACGCCACGCAATCCGAGCCGGCAGGAAGTAGTTCTTTGATAATACTTTCAATATTAAACTTAAGGAATAAAGTGCACACATAATAATGAATAGCGCACATATGAGACGAGTTGAAATTAGCTCTGGAGCATGATTTCGGGCCAAAAATTCTCCAAGAATCCAATCTAAACCGGGCGGTGAAAATGAAAACAAATTCAAAGCTTTAACGTCATGGAAAATAACAATGGTTTGCAGTCCCAGAGATTCTGAAGTCCGTTGCCTCAAGGGGGTGAACGCATTCAAAACCAGTCGTCCGTGCTTGGCGCTGACATTTGAATCTGCACGGAATAATGCTCAGTTTGGGTGCTTGATACACACATAATGTCAATTCGATACAACAATCCGCCAAAATATCAGTTGTGGATGTTGGTTGATATTGGGTGGTAAATTTTGTCCTACCCAAGGCAACACCAACGAATGAAAAGACACATCAGTCGTCTTGATTTAAATAAACGCCTCAATGAAGACTTCTTTTCACCTAGCGCGCATTGCATTATGAGAAAAAGAGTATCTGAGCACAATGATCCAGGTACACCTTCTAACACATACATTAATTTGTAGCACTACAGATTAGTGTATATGCAATGCAAAGCGGCACCCACACAGTATGTGGAAGAAGCGGGGAGGCAGCCATTGCTTCTATTGTTGGTCTCTAGGTTTTCTTTGTGGTCGGCAAAAACATGCAAGACAGGTGAATTTTAAAGATTACGTAACGTTTTGCCTCTCTATCGATATAGAACCTCTTTGGTTGTCTATTCATCCTATTTCAAAACGAGCGGATTTTACTTATCAATAGACACCATTATTTGCTGGGAGTCATGGAACGTGGTGTTGTACACGCTTGGTTCAGGATATTCAGGGAAAAAAGAGATGAATTAATTCATTTTCACGAAAATGTGCCACATACTAGAAGTGAGAACATCGCATAAAACTGATTTTGATAATTTTTTAAGAAATTTGTGTTTTAGCAAAATTATGTACTGGTAAGGGGGGGGGTGCGCACAAACAAAGCTCTCCATGACCGCCTGATAGAAGATTCTAGTCACAAGTTACCGACGCTGAATTCGCGCATTTGTAGAAGTAACACTTCGGGGTGACCGACCTAAATATACACACAATCGAATGTGTGTACATTGTAGTGTCATGCAAAACCAGGCATGCTGGACCGCGCCCACAAACACGTTTACGCGCATATAATGAGACAGTAAATCAATACCCATTGCCATTCCCAGTTCAACTTGGTTCCACTGCCGAAAAATAGCCATGCATATTTCCATTTTCACCTTATTTAAAGTGAATGTCACCTCGCAATGATGACACTGTTGGTTGGTTCAGGAATGATCTAAGTAAAGTACATCTCACTAGTCACATAATCGCGCATATACTACGATATTAGGGTACTTTTTCAACCCTCAATTTCCGTGACTGACTCATGGCGCAACTTACACAAATTGAAAACAAAACCACCAACACTCAACAAAACGGAAAGTCTTATTTAAATTCTGTCTTTCAGCTTTCCGATAGCCGGGACCATACCGGATTTTCCCATTATCATTGCGCATATAATTTTGAAAGCTGAGGTCTAAAAAGTCTCTCTCGAACGTCATGAACAGACATTGAGAATTCCAAAATCTCCCCAAGCTGTATCAGAAATATGACGTCCACATTCAGTAATGAGAGTAATGAGCGGCGCTCTTCATTTGTAAATTGTATGAAAAAAAGTGTGACGTGCTGAGGAAGTGTCCAGTGCTGGTAGGAGAAAAGCAACAATAAAGATAGACGGAAAACGTCTTCAGGTGTTAATATTAAAAAGGGAAAGGACCAAGTTCAAATGAGCAATGTAATGAAAACAGAAATAACATGGGCCTAAACATTAAAAACAGTAATCTGTAACAATATGTAATTCTATAAAAATGAGGGTGTTTTCAGGTGCTTAGTAGGATAGCATCAAAGGGTAGACAAATATAGCATGGAAAACGTCGTCAGGTGTTTATGAATAATAAAATATACATTCAGATAAAAATATTGGGAATAAAAATAATGCATTTACAATCAAGTGTACAATAATAATATTAAAAGCAAATCTACATTACTGAAACAGACAATTTTCCCTTTACATTTTGTAGGTCAAATTAATCACAAATAAATAAAAATTATTTGACACTTAGAGAAGGATATAAAATCCAAGTAAGACTGCAGGTAGTAGTAGTAGAAAAACATTCAGAGCGTAGGAAAAAGAAGAAAGGCAAAGTTTCATAGCAATGATGAAATGAAACGGAAATGACATGGGCCTAAACATAAAAATATGTATCTGTAACAATATATATGTATAAGGTATGATATGATAGTATAAATATACATTCAAAAAAATATTAGGGTAAGAATAAGAAATACAATCAGGGTACAATTAGTAATACTACAAAAATCATAAAATGAATTGAAGCAGGTGGTTTTACCCTTTACATTGTGTATGTATCGAATAAATCACAATTAAAATAAAATTTATTTGACGCTTTGAGAGTAGGAAGCAGAGTAGTATATGGGAAAAAACATTCAGACAGAAAAAGGAGAAAGAAAGTCAGAGCAAGGAAACAGAATTAACATGGGCCTAAACATAAAAATATGTAATCTGTAAAATAGGGTAATGTATACTACATTGAGGATGTTCAGTGATAGGAGAGCATCCGATGGTCGACAAATATAGCATAGAAAACATCGTCCAGGTATTATATGAATAGTATAAAATATAATTCAAACAATATTAGGAGTAAGAATTAATAAATACAATCTGGTTACAATTAGTAATACTACAAACAAATCATAAATTGAAAGCAGGTGGTTTTACCCATTACATTGTGTAGGTATCGAATAAATCACAGATAAATAAAAATTATTTGACGCTTTGGAGTAGAATGCAGAGTAGTATATGGAAAACATTAGACAGTAGAAAAAGGAGAGAAGAGGCCAACGTCGTGAGCAATGAAACAGAATTAACATGGGCCTCCTAAACATAAAAATATTAATCTGTAGAACAATAGTAAGGTTATAATTTATCAATTGAGGATGTTTCAGTGATAGGAGAGCATCAGATGGTCGACAAATATAGCACAATGGAAAACATCGTCACGGTATTATATGAATAGTATAAATATTACATTCCAACACAAATTAGGAGTAAGAATAATAAATACAATCAGGTTACCAATTAGTAATACTACCAACAAATCATTAAATGACTGAAAGCAGGTGGTTTTACCCATTACATTGTGTAGGTATCGAATTAAATCACAAATTAAATCAAATGGCCATAATTTTAAAAAATTAAAAAAAGAAAAAACCTAAAAAATTAAAAAAAAAAAAAAAAAAACATTTAGAAAAAAAATGAGAGAAAGGTTCAAAGTCATGAGCAATGAAACAGAATTAACATGGGCCTAAACATAATATAGTAATCTTTAACAATATGTGATGTATAACACTTGAGGAGTTTTTCAGTGCTAGTATAGTAGGAGAGCATCAAAGGGTCACAAATATAGCCACAGAAACTGCGTCAGCGTGTTTATATTGAAAAAATATAAATATACAGGCAAATAACTATTAGGGGTAATATCATTAACATTGTAAACATATAGATAGAAAAAATGGAGAGAATGACATTATCACAACGATGACGTTCTCTGTGCAAGTAGAGGCACAACATAAGAGTAAAGCATCGAACACAGTAAACGTCATCAAATGTTCCACCCTTATACATTTAAATTTTCGCCTAATATGAGACGTTGATCTATGCAATACAATGTACTAAGTGTCTATGAAAATTATGAGCAAAATGGGAAGAAATGTAATTGGATAATTTGACTCAGGTGCAAGCTTCCTGCTTGTGCTTTTGGTATAGCGCTATACAGGCTTGACCCAACCAAGGTTATTATAATAAGCAGTGGCGCGCTTTTCGATATGGTCTAATGATGGGTTTTTTCAGCACTTGTGTGCGCTGGCCAATCTCCAGGGAAAGATTAAGAATATCATCCTTGTCTACCTGGAGAAATAGTAGTGAAAATTCAAAAAAAAAACAATATAAATTGGATATGTAAATATACCGTTCTGATGCTATCCGCCTAGGGAAATGCGAAATGGACACCCTTGCGCACATAATACCTATAGATGATATTATCGTTCTTCTACCAACCCAGTCTGTGGCTCGTTGGTTAGAGCGCGTCATATGGGTGTATCAGAAAGAACCCGTTATCCTCCCCAGAAACGGCCAAATTACGTACTTAATCAATTGGATCTGTGTTTTAGCTTTATATTATGTGAAAATATGTATTTTAGAATTATGGGGAAAACAAGAAA
>JAMKCH010049286.1:0-11373 GCA_023653785.1 Ophioderma brevispina | reverse complement strand
TATTGTGGATATGTAAGTAAACAAGTTCTATCAGGAAACCTTAAATGTCAGGTACGTACCCAGCTGTAGGCCTACCGTGCATGTTTGCGGTAAGAATCTGTCCAGACTTTTGGGACACACCAAGGCATCCTTCACTGAACTCTTGTCATTTGGCTTCCGTCCCGCGTGAACCAGGGCACGGATTGATTGAAACAAAACTGGGAGTTAGGAACTTGGTAAAAGAAAGACACTTTTCCACGAACCCGATACAAAAGTATTTAGTACTTATTATAAGCATCAAGGGAGCTCTGTATGCTTTTAGAGACTCGTGGTGAATGGGCTGGTGTGTGGATGAGGGGGGCGGTAAATATACATGTCGCGTTAGTGGCATCGAGGGCAATCTTTTTTGTTTAATATCTTCAGACACATAGAAATCAACTCATACGGATCGGGGTAATTGTTCCTCAGATTTTGTTTTCAGTCGACTCCAAGTTACTCTCTGCGATTGGTTTCAGATAAATTCTGTACATATCCAACATTTCGTTCCATCTTCACTGTTAATATCTGAAGAAAAAAGTTCAATCGGGAAAACTTCCACACAGATTGCTGAGATTAAAAGCCCTGTCAAGCACTGTTTACTATGATGGGACAGCTGTGACCTCGTAATGTTTTGCCTGCGAGGCTTTGCGCGAGCATTTGATGCTGACGTCAGAGTTAACTGGTACTATAAGTTGGGGGGGGGGGGGGGGTAGGACAACGATCTGCTCGATTGTGCATTGGGGATTTCCAAATGGTATTGGGGAACTGCTAAAAGATCTTATTAAATCATGATAAATTAAGAAAAACAAAATATTGACTTCTTAAAAGCCATCGGGGTTAGTGGATTAACCCCGGCTGGGCAAAATAGTGTAATTTCCAATAACGGTCATTTAGAGGTAATATTCGTGACCAGGCGTAGTCTTTAGTCAGTCTGTGTGTAACCGGTCGATATGAGAAAGAGCGCCTCCTACCGATAAGTCTTTGAAACAGACCTAGCACCCGAAGTTGATGCAGTTTTGATTTACCCCCCCCCCCCTGCGTTGTGTTGCATGACCGCCTTAGTCTCGTGTGCGTTTGTATTCGTTCGGACCTCGTGGAGTCAATAGGCGTGTTAGGACCCCATATACATGAGCTGAGACGGAATTTGAATAAATAACGTTATAAGCAGTCTAGGGATTTTTGAAATTGAATGAATTCATCAAGCGGTTTTGAGGAATCGATCAGGAATTAATGCCGATGTAGGGGATTTTTTTCCATAGAGCTCCACAGGAGCTTGGCAACTCCTAAAATCCCAACTCTGATCGAAAACACGGGAGTCCTCCCCCTGTTCTCCCCTGTTGTACGCTGTAGACTGGCTGACACCGTGGAAAAAAAAAATATATTTACTATAAAATTTACACGCCTCCTTAGTATTTTGTAGCCTAGTAATGAATCATGTTAATTATTTTGAAGACTTTCTTTCCGTTATATAAACCTACGGAAACTACTGAGAGGGTGATAAAGTAAAATGAAGCAGAGACTGCGCTCCTATGACTTATCAGTCCCTTTCCAAACTACCAAAGGTCCGAGCAATGGGTGAAAAAATCAATAATGCTCACGTAAATGCTCATGAGCAAAGCGGACCTTTCTAAGAAAAGAAAACTCATATGCGCATGCGTTTGGCCGATAAGCATTCGCCGTTCGCGATTGGGACTTCCGGTGGAGAAGTAATATGGGCCGGCGTTCTCATAGTCCGGGAACAATGGGTGACAATAGGGCAATCGATTCAGTGGACTCTTCACGCAACATGGTTGATGTGGTGGGTACACGCTTTTTACTTTTTTTTCCGTTTAGGTATAGTCAAAGGAGCCCCGGACTGGGGCTCCCGCCGGACTATATCTGCTTTCACACGGGATTTCTTCGATGAAGTGTTAATCAAAGCATAAGTCATTTAAAGGAAATATGTTCAAGATTTTGTCAAGCTCAGTTTGACTTACATTCATATAAAATATATGTACATACAGCACGAATTCCCGAAAAAAAATACAATTTGATGTAAAATTAACAAAATAGAGGCATTTTAATTTTGCTCTTTTGGACATACGAAGAAAACGAGCGGATTTTTCGCCACGGCTTTATCGATCAAAAGCGCCCAATTTTGCTCTCCTCGTGACGTCAAATGATTGACCAAAAACATCGTGTGACTCGAATTGTTATTGCTGAACACTGTTACTATTTGAGGGATTAATGAAAGTAATAATAAAAGTGAAAAATAAGTTACAGAATGACATATTTGGTTTTCATTTCGTTGTGTTTTAATTATGTATTGATATTAAAACACATCGATCGCAGTTATAGGAGGTGGCAACACTGCGATCTGATATGATGGTCACAACGACACGAAATTATGGATTGTCATCACTTTGACGTTCACCATTTGCTGCGATGTGGATTTGTGGAATCGTTTTCGAGTAAGCTTTGGGCGGAAAATTAAAGGGGGGGCCAAAAAATACTCAACAATGTGGACAATTTTCAACTTATTTTGATTATATGTAACTACGTTACTTAAGCTTCCATCAATACCAAAATTTTCCAAATTTCGATCATGACATATTGCCTTTAAATTCGATTAAAAAGGGTCACAAAACTTAGTGAATCCTTAGTTATACATTTGATGCTGCGTGTTCGTAGAGTGGTACGTGAAGAATAGCTAATAATGAGCCATTTCCAATGAGTCATATGAAGAGAGAGGCAAGAAGAAAGAAGAAAAAAACACTGATAAATTCATATACTCAAAGATCGCTTTGTAGATTGTCCTGATGCTCGCGACGAACACTACGCACTTTTGACTTTGCAAACTGAGAGCGTAGTAGGCCTATGTATCAAGAAATTCTGTTCGAGTGTTCCAAATCTTGAATATAGGCCGAAAGTAAGCAAGATTCTTTTCTCGTGTGTCATGGAAAAGTGTTTACAACTTAAAATGATATAATGATAATGCTGTTGCAGATGACATACATTTATGCTCACTACCACACCGAACCAATATGCAAACGCCTCAAATGAAAAGCTAATGAGACCAGGCGTGAATGACTTTTTTTTAAGTTACCAATTTTTTTTTTTTTTTGACAGCAGTTCTTTATTACAATTTCTTAACTCTCTTCCTGCGGATGTCAAATGCACTCGAACACAGTAATTTTGTCAACCTTTGGATTTGTTGGTTACAAAACATTTCAAAATTCTATTTTCATGGGCATATTCAAATTCGGCCTAAAACGCATTGAAATGAGTCCAAACAAGCCCCAGTTTTTGGCGTTTTAAAGATGGTTTCCCAAAATGACTGCAAATATGGCAAACCGTTCAATGTCACTGACTATATGTTATAACGTATCCACATTGCCCAGCACGGAGAGAGTAAAGCATAATCCCACTATTAGTAACTGGCCTAATATATTACAAAGGGTTTTCTTTATTATATAATTAAAGCATAGCAATATACCTTGCAAACGATATTGAAAGCCAAATACAAGGTTGCCATTCTTACAGAACTTGGGAGAGTCATGATACAACATTACTATAATTTGATGAAAATACAGGCAAAGGTCTCAGCGTTAGGGATTTTGAAGTGGCGCGAAAAATGGAATTTTAATAACTAAACTTCCGCCAGAACAAAATTGCCTTTAAATGATGTCGTCTGTGTCTTATGGTAAAAATTGAAGAATTCATCAAGCGGTTTGTTTTTGTAGGAAGCAATCAGGCATATTAAGGCAGCATTTAGATTTGTTCCCATGAGATCCACGTAAGGAGCCGGAAACCTCCAAATCCCAACTCTAGTTCGGGAGTACTTCCCCCCTGTCGCACCTAGACTGGCTGACACCATGGAAAAAATATATTTACTATAAACTTGTACCACGCCTCTTTACTATTGAGTTAGGCTAGTCATGCTAGTCATGGATCATGATTTATGTTTTTGAAGCCTTTCTCTCGTAGGTGAACCTACGGAAACAAATGAGAGGGTGACAAAGTGAAAATAAACCAGAGATGTATAAGTGGAAATTTCCACGTACAGATATTTCGCGATTTTAACAGTTTGCCAAATGCGCTGAGATTTAAATTTCACAGTATTGACATCAATGCAATACAATTTATTGGAAAAAAGTATTTTCGCGGAGTTTTGTATTTTCGCGTTTTTATGGTCACTCGCGAAAATAAAAACCTCGCGAAAAGTTCCACTTATACAGTAGGTCATGAGCCCATAACCGAACCTGCACCCCCGGGGATTTTTGGAGGACACTATTTTGGAACCTCTAGACAGTTATAGCTATCAAAATCAGGTTGTCTGCAAAAATCCCAATCCGGGTTAAACCGTGAGGGCGCTTTTTTTCAAAAATGGAGGCCAATATTCACTTAATGCCCTTTTTGACATATATCTTAATTTTTGATCCAAATTCCATGCACTTGTGCTACTTCGTCGCACCAAAAACACACAAAGGAATAGTTGAACACCTTTTGGCATGTTAAAACCTGCCTATAGAGGGCGGCATATATTCAAATGGCACCCAAACAATGAAATACCGTGTATTTACACATTAATGCCTCTTTTTTAAACAAAGCCGGTGTCACCTAATTATATACTTTGTCATGGACCTGTAAAGTAAACACTTAAAACTGAAGTAGTTGGCCTTTCAAGTGTGTTATTAAGGGCGCTTTATGTAAAAAGGGTCTATGACTTACTATAAACTAGACCACAACCACACTGCCTCCTTAATCACTGATCACCTTGAATCCGCATACGTGGTTTCTTGAGTCTTGACGGGGATGGTTACCTAAGTGAGCAACAAGCGTCTTACTACGCCATGCTTGCGAGAGCTCAGGCAAGGAGTGTCGCGTAGCGACCGCAACCAAACGCGTCCACATAAGTTGTGTTGTTAAGAAATTACTAACGTACTTCAACACACAGGTGATTGGTTGTGGTCTATATGGGCTCAGGGATGGATCACTGACCCATGCGAGCGTGCTCATGCCTGCTCTGTTCGGCATCTGTGCCGGTGACCGGCCTAACAGTGCGGGGGAGGAGCCGGTCGTTTTGTCTGGAAAAGACAATCGTGGAATTGGCGCACAGGGTGGTGTTGCAGATGTCAAAGGGAGACTCAAAGGCACTTAGATGGGATCGCCCCTTATTGTGAGGAGATCCATCAGCGAGCGCACAAGTCCATCTGGGGCACAGGTGTATGCTTCTGTCTGAGTGGCGTGCCAGCCATCACCTTTGAGGTGACCCTGGTCCTGGAGCGCCCCTGGGAGCACTGTGATGTCATGTTTAATTGGCGTCACCTTGGACTGCCACCTCTATAAGGCCCACCCGGAAGCAGTGGACGTGCCGTAGCTAGAGAGGGGCAAGGGACGGGGGCACATGCCCCGGACCACAACCTCAGGGGGCAGTGAAATGAATAGTCCGGAAGAAAAAGAAAAAGAAAAAAATAGTACATACTCTTCAAGATAAGGAGATAACCGAGATCTACCAAGAACTCAAACATGCTATTTAAATCAAAGAGCTCCAAGTGGCTCCGAACCCTGGACCCCGCCAGGGGCATTATAGTTTCTCTGCGTCTAGAGTGAGATTAACCGCGAGCCTCTTCCGGATGACACTGAAACATGCTAGAAACCTAAGAGCTTCTGGAGGCTCCGCCCTGGACCCCCGCAAAAACATCAGCATAGTTCAAGATTAGGACATAACCCCTCTCCAAAAGTACTCGAAACATGTTAAACTCACGAGCTTCCGGGGGTCTTGCCCTGAAACCCCCACAAAGGGCTTTTCCCCGTTATCCTGTATGCCCGCAGCCATGCGATCTACGGCGCTTTGCACTGTGTGGAGTTGATTGGCCCTGTAGGGGGGGGGTCAGCCCAGACCGGAAGCTTGACCAGTCGTGCGGAATTGCCTCCTGCAGGATTGTCGCGGGGGTGTTCTTCGGCCAGCTCCTGCGGAAAAACATATAACCATGCAGCAGCTAGCATTGCATGGAGCATTATGCATGCAGGATCTTGGTGTGAGAGCACCTGTGGTTGGACAGAGGCCGGTGGTGACAGCCTTAGGTCCAGGGGAGTTTCTTAGGCAAGTCCGGTCATTTGAAAGAGTCTGTAAGGAGTTTGGGAGTGGGCTGTGGAAAGAAAGACATGTGTCAACCCACGTGGCATCTATTGGTATTGAGACCTGGTGGCGTCTTCGCCTGGGCTGGCTTCTCGTGGGCTGAGTGGCGGTTTTTTCTGTCCAGCTGTTTGAGATCCAGAATCGGCCGATCAAAGGTTTCCTTGCAGTGTGAGTTCTACCTGGAAGCAGATCAGGGGACATGGAGCAAATCTCTTGCACAGACAAGGACTTGCAGAATTCAGTGAAGCAGCAGACATTGTACCACATCTGGCTAGATCACATTTGAGAACCACTGTGTTTGGATATCGATAAGAAGAATTGGCAATCAATTTAATAATTAATGGCTATTCGTTAATGGTGATATTTAAGCAATGCTGTTTCTTGGTCCTTTGATCAGAAATTGATATTCTCTTTCCTCTCCTCTTATTGAGTCAGGGCTGAACGGTCTTTTCTGTATCAGATTATTTCTATTATACCTTATGTGTCAGGACATCTCTTGTGGCATCAATTCTCCTGATGGCCACTTGTACCTAGATGAATTAATCATTAACTTCCAAACCATGATCATCTGGTGGAGGAAATTCTGGCTCTGCCACATCTCTGCCTGGTACCAAATCACGGCTTGATAATTGGATACTCTGAATGGGTGCATCCTCAACAAATCTCTCATAAGAGTGCTCTGCTTATCAGATCGATATTATCCTTCCAAGGGCGTAGGAAGGAATTCTTAATTGTCACGTTTTGACTTAACCCTCGACTAGAGCCATTGTTGTAACAACTCCCGACCCCCCCCCCCCCCCCCCGCTGATTTTCGTTACTGAACACCGATTCCTGTAAATATAGTAACCACAGGGTAGCTTAGAGTTTCTTCTGTCCATGTATCAAAATAAGCTGCCACATCCCCTTATGATGACAGTTCTATTGACGTCATATGTTGAGGAAAGTATGAAAATAAATGTACTAAATTTATAGGTGTGCGAGAACTGATTCATTTTGCAATTTTAGTCGACTCAAAAAAATATTATAGCACTAAAAATGCTCTCTTTTTATAGAACCTAGTCATTAAGTTCATCAAGTAGAGCCAAAAAAACCCGCTGAAAAATTGATAGTCACTAATCATTTTGGCCGACAAATTGAATTTTCCCATTGTGTGTTATGGAAATTGACCAAATTGTGCTAACATGCGAACCTTATGACGTCATTGTGACGGAATGCTATGGCATGTTGTACCCATTTTGACTATCAAAATGGAGAAGAGGAGGACCAAGCTATCTTTGGTACCAAAATTGAGAGTGCCCGTGTGATGTTGTCTGTGTGTGCTAGGCAGTTGGTACTTTCTCCCGAAGGGGGTGGATTGCCATTTTTGCAGCAATTTTGAAAAAGCGCCCTCACCGTTTAAACCCCAGGGTGGGGATTTTGCAGACAACCTGATTTCAGTTTGCTTATGTATAAGCTTCACAAAAATGGTTGTCTCCAAAAATCCCGGGGGTGCAGGTGGGGGTCATGTAGCCCGTAGTCTAAGAGGATGCTGGTCCTAGGTCCTATTATGGAATCACAGGCCCCTTCCCACTACCGGCACCGTAAAACTCCCAGAAAGTGCGGGAGCGGGGAGCACCGCCGTGCCTAGGCAATACACAAAAGAAAAACGGAGGGAGCGAAATCACGAAAGGAGGGAAGGAAAAATGTGCAAGGGGAAATGAGGGAAAGAAAAGTGAGAGAAAGAGCGGAACAGGCAAAAAAAAAGGAAAGAAAAAAAGCGGAAGAAGAGAGAACAAAAGAATGGATACAAATCTAACAATATAAGAAATGAATTACTCATTTTTTCCTCAAAGATGTTGTGCCACTATTAAGTTGGTCATGTTAATGACTGCATGAGGAATAGGGGGAAATTTCTAGGACTCTAGGAGTTCAAGTCAACTGAGGACATTGCGGGAAAAAAACTTTGAGGAAATATTGAAAACAATTCCCTTGAATTAAGTTGACTTATATGAGGAAAAAATGGCCAAGCGAACTGTTACTTTGCCCTGCAGTTAGGCCAACCCCAAAGGGATCGAAGATTTGAGATAATTTAACAGTTCCAACCGAAAGGAACCAACATGTAATAATCCCGACGAATTTCACCTATACGAAGACCGTTCACCCGACTCAACCTTCAGTTGACGCCGAGGAAACCCACGGAATGTGGAAAATATTTCAGAACTGAGGAGGAAACCACTTTAGTAAAAAAAAATGGAAGACTTCCACAATTTCAAAGGTAGCTTCCACAGATTTTAGATTCAGGACTAAGGAGTGAAAAAAAATGAAAGGTAAATTGCTTCAGATAAAGATTGATGAAATTAATATAAGTGTCATGAAACATATATTTTATTTAAAAGTGTAATATTCATCATGATCACATAGTAGATAAGGAAAAAAACACAGATGTTGAAAACTCCTCATTTTCAGGACATTTGAGGAATTTGTTTTCCCGCTAAACAGCTGTAATCAGCTGACAACTGGGAAGTGTCCATCAAGAGTTTTATGCAGCTATTGATCTGATTGATCATCTGCCCAAGACCTGTGATGAAGAGAACCAATCTAAGGTGATGGGGTCCCGATAGATCCGTTCGATAGGATTTTGTTTAGATTTCGTATAAATGAACTTTAATCGATGTACGTCAAATATCAGAAAAAAAATATGGGGTCACCGACCTCGTTTTGGAAAAATTCTATTAAAAACACCTTTATTTTTTCCGAAAATTTGCACACCGGTGCATGGAAAATTCATTTTTTCATGGACCACTTTTGAATATTAAAAAAATCGGTTCGATAAAAACTTTTGTCCAAAATTTTAATAAAAGTTGGCGCACTAACAAGATCTGTCGATTACTGAAGAAAAAAAGTAGGGATCACCGAACTACTTTTTCTGTTATTTCGAAAATAACGGCATTTTTAGTAGTATAAAATACCAACGCGGATATTGAGGTGCGTAAAACGCCACAACTGTCACGCATGGCAAACGCTAAGCTACACGCGAACAAAAACAGGCACGAAAAATGTGTCACTGATTAAACTTAGGGAAGCACCATTAGTGATCCAGGGGGGGGGGCTAGGAAGTTTATTTTTTTGTTTGGAGGATGAATTTTTTTTTTTTGATAGAAAGTGATTTTTTTTGCCACAAGTTGGGGGTTAATTTTTTTGTCTTTACAGTTGGGGTGAATTTTTTTCTTACAAGTGGGGTGAATTTTTGTTATCATTACGTTTTGTTTTCTTTTCATCGCCAAAGGTGATTTTTTTTTTTTACAAGCTGGGGTGGATTTTTTGTACTATGTTATGTTGCAAATGTACTATGGGGTGAATGGGCCAGCCAGAGGTTCCCTTTGAAAACGACTGATTGGAGGACGAGTTTGAGGGACGGCTCATTGAAAGACGGTGATTGAGGAACCCTCCCTAACATGCTGGACAACGTCAATTTGTAAGATGGACAATAAATAAAATGTACCCCCCCTCATCCACAAACATTATTGTGTATAACCATAAGTTATGTAATACACATGATAATTGGTGTCTAAAATAGTACATATATTTTTCATTTTCATCTCACATTACACTGTAAAAAAAAACCCACCCAAAATTTTCAACAATTTTATTATTTTAATAGTCATTTCAATTAGATTAATGATATTGAAACGAAAATTTTCCTTAACACAGTATTCAAAATATTTCAAAGCAGAATCACAGCATTTTCATCAACACATTGGAATAATCAAAACAGGACATCAGTATTTTTTATGTTGGTGTTTCCATTCAGTGTTTACAAATTGGGAAAAACCCACTTATTAAGGCGACTCACTCTTTCATACATTCAAATAAGAAGCTTTGGGAGATAAGATTTCAGATTTTCCACATTTTTAATGATAGCTAACTGTATTTTTTTTTCATATGATTTATCTAAACTTGTCTGAGAAAGAAAAGATCTTTAAATGGACAAACCTGGCATGAAAAAATATTCCGATATAATTAAAATGGACCTTACTGAAACCATTTCCATAAATTTGAAAACAATTTGGATGTTTATATTTATGTAAAAACAGTAGAAGAGTTTGGGCAAATGGCCACTTTCTGCCAGGAAAAATCAAGGTGTTGACATCCTGCCAGATTGATAGTGTCTATAGCATGTCGTGTGTACACAATTCAAAAGTATCAGTCCAGGAGTCAAGGCATTGTAGTGCAGGATTTTTAGTAAGACACTGATCTGTCATATAAAAGGGGGATTAGTACATACACAATAACAATGGTGTGTGAGTGCTGACTGCATGCTTTTCAAGGTTGATAAAAATGCTGGCAGTAAGTCGCATTTGGGTGAGAAAGCGAGGCTTACACAGGAATAAATATTAGTAGTTTCTATTTTTATCCCCTGGCTTGAAAAAAAGCAGAAGGGGGATATGTATCAGTCAAGGCGTCGGCGGCGGAGTCGGCGTCGGCGTCGGAGGCCCGTCCAACACAATCTGGTGACCGCGATAACATGAGACCCATAAGGGTTATGGTGATTGTAACTTGGTTGGGTGGGATCGGCCTGCCTGCCGTCATTTGTTAGATTATGGGCGCTGCTATGCTAATAGGTACTAATTTGCATAATAATGAGTTACGTTGGGTATTTGTACCCAACAATCTTGTGAACGCGATAACATGAGACCCATAAGGTTATGGTGATGTACTGGTGGGTGGGATCGGACTGCCCTGCCCTTCATCTGATTAGATTATGGGCGTGGCATATGCTAATTGAGGTACCTAATTTGCATAATTAATGAGTTAATTTGGGGTTATTTTTACCCAACAATCTTGTGAACGCTATAAAATGAGACCCATAAGGGTTATGGTGATGTGAACTTGTTGGTTGGGATCGGACTGCCATGCCCCTCATCTGATTAGATTATGGGCGTGGTATATGCTAATAAGGGACCTATTTGCATAATTAATGAGGTAATTTGGGGTTTTTTTTTTTTTTAAAATCTCACCCAAAAAAAAACTATCTGAAGATCCATAAGTCGATTTTGATGAAACTTGATGGAGGGGGGGGGAAAATCCATGTACTCTCGGGCTGATTAGGTTTAAGGTGGGTTGTCCGGGGTCAGGGGGTTGTCTGGGTTTAAGGGGGGGTTGTCCAGCTTTAAGGGGGTTTGTTGGGTTAAGGGGGATTGTTGGGTTAAGGGGGATGGTCTGGGGTTTAAAGGGGGTTGTCCGGGTTAAGGGGG
>JAMKCH010049285.1:0-37848 GCA_023653785.1 Ophioderma brevispina | reverse complement strand
AACGAAGTGGAGGCATGCTGCATGAAATATGTGACTTACAGATCGCCAGTCGTACGTGGCGCTGTACCGCTACGTCATTCCCGGCCTACGTCATACTACATAAATAATTAGGTGACTTATCGAAAATGGTGGCGCTATTACTACGCATGCGAATCGTCTATGGCATTTTGTACACGGTGTCACCCGCCTGGCCGTGTCTTATAAACGCAGCTGGCTTTGCTACTCACGATTCATCTTAAGCGATGAGATCTCGAGAATTGATGGTAATCGCCATGTAAAACATCCGAATTTTGATATTTCTTGCACACTTACCGGAACACTTACGAAGCCGGCATTTATAATTACCAATCTACAGAGATCAAGGAAACTAGTCAACCAACATTTATCGCTATATTGGCAAAATTCAACGCAGGAGAAGAGGAGACATTGGTCAAATTAATTCATGACTCAACTGCATATGCGTACATGTTTCTAATGGGAATTGACTTTGTACAATTCTCATTTATACCAGCGGGAAATTCAACTATTGTAGTTTCATTACACTCATATACTTCGAGGGGAGATCCTTTACACAGAAATCGTCACGTCATGATGAGGGACCAGGACTTCCAAGAAGAAGGTAAACAATTATTAAAACAAAATACGAAAAATACAATTGGCGGTGTAAATGGCCGGGAGCGGACCAGCGTCACACACAGGACTTCACCGCGGTGAAAATCATCCAGGGAAAGTCCAGGGAATCCCCGAATCGCGGTGAAAACAAAGTGCGCAAAATCAAAAAGTCCGATCACTGCACATCGCGAGATACTATGCTTTCAGCGCGTATCGAATGAGTTGTTTTACACACATTGTTGCTTAGCATATTTTCGCCAAATGCCTGGATATCCGATGTCTGCTTCCGGCTCTATGCATACAAAATACCAGACCATTCCATCATTACAAAATTAAAGGACCATTCTTTAATTTATTTTTAAAGGGCCATCGCATCAGTTACCAATTAGTCATTCCCTTCAGGGTCATCCCAAAACGGGCTGCAAAGTACCACCGGTCACAACCCACCAAACCGCAGGTGCCACGAATCCACACGGGCGGTGACCGCTCTTGTTTATATTTAAAACAACGTACTGACTTTTTTTCTCCCAGTTCTATGTTTGTCACACCTCCTTTATCGGCATCTTTGGAAGCAATCTTCTTTCACTGAGATACCTGGCAGCAGATCGCTGCCTCAATGCTTGATAACTTGTGGTTTCTCAGTAGCATTTAGCCGTGAAAGACATTTTTTTTCACTCTTAGCCTACGTCCGTTACACTGATGCTTACATCATGTTATAGTCAATATTCAAATATCCCTCCAAAACAAATTACATTCAAATAAACGAATTAAGTCATGCGTGGGAAACAGTCTTTTAGTTCATTCTATTGTGTTATTCAATAATTACAAACAAAACAATAAAAAACATTGATACACTGAAAATAAATTCATCACGAATGGAAAAGTAAAGAGATGTAAAGGAAGCGAACCAAGGAAACATCTATTGCCTTATTAAAGCATTTGGCAGACTTTGTTCCAACCTGTTCATTTAGCAAATTAACACGTTCAACAAAACTCATGATATCTTCAGCTTTGAATGCCCTATAGGCATAAACTAAAATTATCTAGAAACTGAAGACATGTTGTTTTATGCTATTGAAAAATTTGTATCAATTTGGTTTTAGTGTGCTTCTAGTGGGGGGAAACGTTTTTGGCACAGCCAAGGAGTATAAAAAACTAAATTTAGAAAAGTGTATCAAGTGGGTACACGCTTTATCCAGGCAAGATCATTCAGGCGTTTCAAGCATAGTAGATTCCTGAATGACCTCAATGAAGCCCCGTGGCAGACTATTGATTGTACCGTGATTGTACTGATTGTCCGCAGCTAGCTTGGGATTTTCTTGGTATTTGGCTTCATCCAATATGCGATGCTCATGCTCCAAGTAAGAAAATCAAATTCATCCAACAAAATCTACTTGGATCGATGATGATTATTTGGAAGCGCCTAGACAGTGTCACGCTGCTCGCGTTTTTAAAAGCAGAAAAACAATAACAAAGACTGGGGAATCGCACGCCAACTCCGGAACACTTAAAAGGACATACTGGCATGAAAAAAAATTGACATAATGGAAAAGGCCCCTTACTGAAAAACTCCGCGAGTTTGAAATAATTTGGATGTTTTACATGCGGTTAAAAAACGTTAAAAACAGGAAGAGTTCGGGTGGGGGGTGGAACAGAAAAGCAAGGTGTTCAGCCCTGACAGAATTTACAGTGGATCTAGCATGTTGCGACCCACATTCAAAGCATGCAGACGGGGATTAAGGCTTGTACTTTAGGAGGCTTGTAGTAAGATATTCACTGGCCAAGTGAAATGAAAGAGGATTAGAAGGGAATAAGCACACATTATACATAGCAATGGTCTGTGAGCTGATGACAAAGTTGACAAAACATGCTTTTCAAGTTGGTAAATGCTGGCAATAATGTCAGCATCCTTGTTCCAGAAATGCCACAAACTGCCAGCCTCCCCCCTGGAACTCCTTCGACACGGTCAATCATTTTATCCTTCTCTCAAAACTTAGGAGAATGTTGGGTTTGTGGTCGGGAACAAACGGTTCATTATATCTTTATTGAAAGAAACACAGGCTACCACATTTGAATGCTCTATCTACTCTTTTATTGTGGATTTTGGAATCCACAGGGCTCATATGGGACTGCTTTTATTCACAATTTGCATTAATGGCCTGGCTAAAATTGTAACAAAGAGCACTAAACTCTTTGCCGATGACACTGGCTATTATTTTATACAAGTTAAAATTATTAGTGAAAAAAAATGATGTTTAAAATACTGATAAGCTATGCACAATATTGCCCAATGGCTGGGTAAGCATAGGCTCACTTTTAATTGTTCAAAACTAAAAACCATTGCTTTTCAGTTTCTGCCTCCTAAGATGTTCATGGTGACAGTCTTCTTTACGACCTGTACATTAACGATTAACAAAATTGAGTGTGTTGTGACATTATTCAAAATATATGGCGTTTACTTTCGAACCCCCCCAAAGACAACTTGGGATAGACACATACATAATGTTTGTCTTCTTTACCCAAATATATTTGTCTTTTTATCGCATAAGAAAGTTTATAAGTGTAGATACTTTGAAATTACTGTACCAGGTCGATTGTTTTGGACCAAAGTAGACTCATTGTGAAATTATAGGCTGCACAACATCGGACTAACAGCTGGAGTGGAGTTCACCAAAAAACAAATGTCGCGGCAGAGCAATACTAGTTGTTCCAATGCGCACCCACCCACTGGCAGTCTTTGAATGTTGCAACCTTTAGTGGGGAAACTTTTCTGCTCGGCGCCAATTCCAAACTTTCTTTCCTCGATGTTTTTAAATGTCTCTATGATGTGATTCATATGACCCTATAGCTTCAATCATCTGGTTTTAAACAAATTCCACACTCATAGTGGAAAAGGTCTTCATGTTCAGAGAGCAAAGCTTGGAATACTAAGAGATTAAAACCACGGGCGGTGGTGGGTATCGGGCGTGTGCAGTTACCCAATTATGGTGGAAACACTGCGGACTCTTAAGTTATCTTCTTCATCCCAAAACAATCTCCAGTCTTGACAGTAGTGGATCATGTCATGCTTCTCATTACGTGACCACTTGACATTTCTGTAAGCATTGCCTTTCTCTGATTTGAGGCTATTCCAGACTTCTGACATTGGTCTGACTTCCTCTTCAGTATATGCTCTTGCCCTTCCAGGCTTGTCCTGTTATATCGCCAGCTCTGAGTAAATATTGGCAACAGTTGAAGATATGGATCAAGGTGGTAACAGTTATTGATCCAATTAGTGGGCATAATCCAATGATTTGCTTGCTCAGTTTTCAGGTTTGCCAGGGGTTGGTAAATGGTCCGGCACTGAGTTGAGATAGAATTTGAGCAGATTTTTCTGGTGACAATGAATACAAAAGCTTGTTCCGTGATATCTAGCTGCATTTGCAGAGTACCATTCCCAACCATCTACATGATGTGCCATGCTGTTGTAGCGTGTGACAAGCATCGTTCTTCGTAACTTCTGACAAGGGATGTTGTAAGGGCCTCCTGTTTCTTCTTGTTCATCTCAGCCAGTATTTTATCACCTTTGATAAACCGACCACATTGTGACATTATATGCTGCACAAATCGGCTAACAAGTGTGAGGTCACAAAAATGTCGCGGCAGAGCAATACTAGTTGTTCCAATGCGCACACCTACTGGGAGGCAGTCTTTGAAATCCTTTAGTGGGAACCTTTTCTGCTCGTCCGCCAATTCCACAATTTCTTTCCTCGATGTTTTTAAATGTCTCTATGATGATTTTCGAGCTGACTATAGCCTTCAATCATCTGGTTTTAAACAAATTCCACAATCATAGTGGCAAAAGGTCTTTCAGGTAGGGAGCAACGGCTTGGAAAGACTAAGAGAATAACACCCACGGGCGGTGGGGTGGGTATCTGGGCGTTCGAAGTTACCAACAATTACTGGTGGAAAACTGCAGGACTCTAAGTATTTCATCCAAAAATCTTCTCCAGTCATGACAGTAGTGGATCCTGTATGCTTCTCAGTACTTGACCACTTGACATTTCTGTAAGCATTGCATTTTCTCTGATTTGAAGGCTATTCCAGGCTTCTAACATTGGTCTGAATCCGCTTCAGTATAGCTCTTGCCCTTCCAGTATCCTGTATATCTTCAGCTCTGGTGAATACGTGGCAACCGTTTGAAGATAGGATCAAGGCTCACCAGGTTATTGTATCCACATAGTGGGCATAATCCCAATGATGCTTGCTCCAGTTCTTCAGGTTTGCAGGGGGTGGTAATGTGTCCTGCACTGAGTTGAGATAGACTTTGAGCAGTTCTGGTGACCATGAATACAAAAGCTTGTTCCATGTGATATCTAGCTGGATTGCAGATCCCATCCCAACCATCTACCTGCTGTGCAATGCGTAGAGTTTGACAAGCATCTGTTTTCCGTAAATTCTTGAAAAGGATTGTAAGGGCCTTCCTGTGTTCCTTCTTGTTCATCTCAGCCAGTCTTTTATCACCTTTGTAAAACGACGACCCCTTGTTTCTTCCATGTTGGCCTCTGCAGAGCTCATTGAGGAGTTAGTGTCTTTCTCTCTCTTCCAGTTCTTTCACACCATTCCAGTCTTCTTCATCTTCTGTCCTTTCCATGATATGGCCACACATAGTGGGTATTCGTGTCAACTGAGTACTTCAGGATGTGATACTTGATGACTTGATGCACTTGAAGTGTGTTGTCAGTTGCCTTCAGTTGAAGTCCTTTCTCTCTCTCTTCGATATAGAATTGAAGGGTTAGCACACCTTTGTTGCTAGGCCTGACCATTTCTTCAAATAACGGTATGTTGTTGAGGTTCAGCAAGTAATGGGGGAAACAGCTAGACTATGAATTCCCAGGGTAATAAGACCTCACCACATGGTTCTCATATCCACAGCTTTCCAATGTTGTTTACTTTGTCAAGATCAGTTCCTCCATCAGATCCTTGAACTTGGCAGAGACCGATGCTTGACTTCTGAATCGTGAGGTTTGTATATTTCTTCACCTAGAAAATCATTGGGGCTGAGGGATGATGAATGGCATCTCCTGCCCGGCGATCTTGAGCTTCGGAATCATATGGCACATAGAATATGGTTTGTTCTTTCCTCGGACATTGACCAAAACGTGTTGTCTTCATGCGATTTTTTTTTTTGGGGTGCCTAACACTTGGATGGTTTGGCTTTTCTTGTTTGGGTCAGTAAGGAAGATCGCCACCAGATGTAAACAATTTCCTCACATCGGGTGCTTCTTGCAATGAGGGTCAGGTTAATCGGCATACGCCTTCTGAAGTTGCTTAATGGGGTATTCTTCAGTTGGTATCCCAGGTGTTGTTTGTCTTGAGGAGGTCTAGGGAGTCTATGGAGTAGGTTGAACACTATCAGGAACAATACTACTAATAGTGAAAAACTTGGGGTACCATGAACATTCTGACTTAAATGCCTTAGTTCTGATTTCACAAAAGTTCATGTAAGTAGTGGTAGATTTAGTTCACCGCATGCTGGAAGGAACGTGATACCATTCCAAGGCAAACTGAATGAGGTTATGGGCAACTGATCCATAGGCGTTTGCTTTTCTAGGTCCAACCTGCAATTACAATGTCCCTTTGAATTCCTCTTGGCTCTAAGAGTATCTCCCCATGAGTACTTTTGTATGTTCTACACAGCCTGCTACTCCTGGAAGGAACCCTTTCTGTATAGCTTGGTCAATGTAACCATTTCCCACCATGATAGATAACGTAAAGATAACGTCTGTTTGCCATACTTGGAAGAACAATATTTCCACTCAACATTGGTACAGGGTGATATTTCCTAAAACAGCTATTGCGTCTGTGCGGTCATCTTCTTTTGGGATCAAACAGCCGGCGCCAACTCTCCATTGATAATGGGATCTTCTTATCCTCCAAATTTGATTGAAGATGGGGTAGGTAAATTGTGCCTAAGAACCCGTGGACAACTCTTGTACACAAGGTATATGGTATTGAAGTGGTGCCTGGTGCCAGATTTTCCTTTTGTGCCCACCAATTCTTATAGTTCTGCACGAGGATGGAGGTTTGCAAAGTTGAAGTTTTGCTTCGGCGGTTTGGGACTTTGGACTCCTTTAGGGGGTTGTAATGGTGTTGTCTCCATCTCCACTCCAATCCATCTCCAGCAAAAATCACTTCCTTTGAAATCCGTCATTGTTTAAAAATGCTTCTTAATCGAGGTCATTTGTCTATATTTAAGTTGCATATGTTTGGCTTTTTAGTGTTAATCTGATGCATTTGTTAATATGTGCAATTTATATAAATATTTTATTCAGTTGGTATGTTGATCTGTTATCCCTGGGCTGAAAGGGATAACAGTGTTTTGAGAGTGATTGTATGACCAAAGTAAAATAATAAAGAAATGCAATTTAAATGAAAAGGATGAATTCAGTGAACCTAGTCACATTGGTTAGTGACAGCGAACAAAAAGGTTATATTTTGAACCAGCAGGTTTGCCAGTTGTTCTTTACCGTTGAACAGATTGTGATGATCTTCCAGATTTAGGGGACAGTCCAAATAAAAAAACATTTCCTACTCATAATATCCACTGAGGAGCTTGAAGCAGCGTTAAAAACCTTGATGGATCCAGGCTCAAGGACTGGGTTGAAATTCCTCTCTGGTTTGAACTTGAAAGCTCTGAAATATTGCTCCATATTTGACAGAATATTTCAAACATCATTGGACTCAGGAAAATCCCTACTATGTGGCACAAAGAGGCAAACATCGCACCAGTCTTTAAAAAAGGTGACAGGAGTGTGAGGCTGCAACTATCGCCCTCTCATGGCTGTAGTCCGGGGACTGTAGTTGCATGTAAAATACTTGAGCATGTTATTGCCAGCCCACATTATGAAGCACACTGAGGCAAATTTCATGCCTCATTAACAACCAGCACAGTTTTAGAGCCCGAAGATGCACGAAAACACAACGTGATATTAAAACGGTATGCTTGAAACATCTTGATGACGGGGAAAACTGGTGGATATGGCCCATCCATATTTTTAGATTTACCAAGGCTTTCGATAAATGCCCCATAGAAGACCCTCATTCAAAAGCTTTGTTTCTGCGGCATGTCAGGGCAAATATCCAACTGGATTCAAGATGTTCTTACTGAGAGATCTCAACGGGTGGTGGTTGATGGCAAATTTTCCAACCAAGCTCCAGTCCTTTTTGGTGTTCCACAGGGAACAGTGCTGGGTTCCATCGCATTTTTTATATCAACGACTTGGCATTTAACATCTCTTCTCAAGCTCGTTTGTTCGCGGACGATTGTCTGTTGTACACCACAGCTGAGGCTTATAAGATCTGGCCCTCCCTTCAACAAGACACACAACTGTTACAGGAGCTAGAATGGCAACCCCTTGAAGCCCGGAGAAAGGTGAAGAAGGCTACCATGTTCTTTAAAATCCAACATGGTCTGGTAGACATCTTACTGGCAAATCACCTTGTTTATCAAATCAACAAAGGGACTTGTGGACATAGCAAGAAAATCCGCTATAAGACCAACCGTTATGGCGGCACATTCTTCCCCTCCACAATTCCCATCTGGAACAAGCTGCCTGCTATCTGCCGTCAACGCCGTCACCATGGAAGCATTTAAAAACCACGTTGTAAATTTCATTAAAATCTCATGCATCCATCCAAGTTTTTGCTCATTTAAGACTAGTCTAGGTTGGTGATGATACCTCTACGAGGAGTTTCTACTGACGATGACAGATATAGATACAGATTTTCGATATTTTATTTTCAGCATTGTGGTATCCGAAGTGCTTGAACACTGAACAGATAACAAGTCAGGGACGTTACGATGTTCTTCTCATCTCTTTCGACATAGCGCCAACAGAACATCGTTTTGTTATGTATAAAGTGGCTCTTAAGTATGGTGATGGTTCCACCGCCCGTTTTGTCTGGAACGAAATGGTTAGTTAACAATGATATATTTCTAAGTAATCTTGGCTAAAAAATCCCAAAAAGTTAATTTGTAAACGAAAATCAGCCATCAACTTTGACTTGTTTTATGCCTGACTACATTGATGTCGTTATAATTGAAATGTGAATGCTGATACCTAATTAGCTTATACTTAGCTGTGTCTGATTTCCGCAGGAAGTGCTAGAAGAAAACATTTGTCAGGATAATCTTGTAAATGTTACCAAAATTATCTTGGAGAACATTATCCCTGTTTGCAATTACAACCTTGAGGTAAGTAATGAGCAAATGACGTGGTTCAAAATATGCAAGAAGTAGGGGTTACCAACCAATAAACTATAAACAAAATACACGTTGACGAAAGTGAGGCAAAATATGGGAATGCGATAATTAGGGGGGTGGTGGTGGGCGGGCTAAGAAATCCTTAATTTTGACGACACTAATTGGTTGAAGTATTGACAAAAATATAAGTTATATGCTTTCAAATAATGTTTTCTTATTCCAAAATTGTCGAAGCTTGCGAATCAACTACACTGTGATGGTTGTTTTTAATTTTGTTATGTGAATAACAGCCGAAAATATGCACTGAACGAGGGAATGTGAAGTTGAACTTAAAATTTACCACGAGATGTTTATCAGTCTGTTTCTATTATACTTTCGGCATTAATTCGCCATTTAAGTTCACTAAAACGATCCAAAGAGACATTCTTACCCCCTTATTAAGTACGCGCTTAATGACGGAATATTAAAGTGCTAGGAAATACACCTGACAAAAGAGAGCTGTTCACAATCCTGGTGATGATCGGTAATAAATATTGCAAGTTCTGTGATGAGCCAGGGAGGAAGACTGTCCATTAACCAGGCTCTTTTTAATACAACTGGATGAACCGAGCAGTAAACTGACAACATTCTTTAGTCCATTTGGGAGATACCGATTTTTTGATAAACCTTGCGTACTTGGGACTTCTATATTGAACCTATACCGATTTTGACGACTACCATTTGGCTTGTCAATAGTTCCCGAGATGTATCATCGCACAATACACATACTGTGTGAGTACATACCGGGTCTTGATAAAATGATGGACGACATAATAGTATGGAGAACGACAGAAGGAGAGCATGGCGAAAGATTACCTCAAGTACTTTAGAAGGTAAGAAACCCAAATAATTCTGAAGCTCAACATGGAAAAGTGTCTATTCAGCATGAAGCAACTCGCATCAGTGGCGGCGCCGGGGGGGGGGGGGGGGGAAAAAAAAAAAAAAAAAAAACAAAGCTGTAATCCATTGTTAACAGCTCGAGCGTATCGAACCAGGTCTGTTTCGGCTTGCAATGACTTGGCCGCACGGTGCCGCTGTGAGCACCTTAAGTTTTCTATGAGCGAGGTATCCTGCAAATCAGGCATTTTTTCCTAATTCTGTGCTTCAATTCATGACCTAACGTGAATATAATTGTTCTTAGGACCGGCTCACATTAACACTTTATGTGTTTGGCCATGTCATCAATAACTTCTTTTTCATAAGACATAAGTCAAAATTAAAATAAAATGTCCAATTAGATCCTATTCTGTTAAAAAATATAAAAAAAAAAAAAAAAAAAATATTGGAAGAGTAAATACACATTTTAATTAACTCAGTATATTTTGAAGATATCCAAGAATGTCATTAATACATTGAAATTTGAGCAAATTCTACCTATAGTCGACAACTTTATGTGTTTGGCCATGACATCAATAACTTCTTTTTCATAAGACATAAGTCAAAATTAAAATAAAATATCCAATTAGATCCTATTCTGTTAAAAAATATGAGTTTGAGAAATAAACTGGTCCACATTTATTTCAATTCTTGTGATATTGGAAGAGTAAATACACATTAACACTTTATGTGTTTGGCCATGTCATCAATAACTTCTTTTTCATAAGACATAAGTCAAAATTAAAATAAAATGTCCAATTAGATCCTATTCTGTTAAAAAATCTGAGTTTGAGAAATAAACTGTTCCACATTTGTTTCAATTCTTGTGATATTGGAAGAGTAATAACACATTGTAATTAACTCCGTATATTTTGAGATATCCAAGAATGTCATAATACATTGAAATTTGAGCAACTTCTACCTATAGTCGACAACCTTTATGTGTTTGGCCATGTCATAATAACTTTCTTTTCATAAGACATAAGTCAAAATTAAAATAAAATGTCCAATTAGATCCATTCCTGTTAAAAAATATGAGTTTGAGAAATAAACTGGTCCCATATTTGTTTCAATTCTTGTGATATTGGAAGAGTAAATACACATTTAATTAACTCAGATATTTTTGAAGATATCCAAGAATTGGTCATTAATACATTGAAATTTGAGGGCAAATTTCTAATATAGTCCGACAAATGAGTGTAACAAAATTGGGGCATTTCTTAATTATTCCATGGCGTGAATGCAAAGTCTTGAGTCTAAACTGTGTCCAAGGCCTTTTTGAAGTAACACGCACGTGTGAGCATCATTGATTTAAAAATTGCCCGCCAAACTCAAATCCTTGGGTTTTATCCAATTGAAATGGTATTAAATAAACGATTATTTTACTGCTTCTCGATCAGTCCGAGGGAATCGTTGAATTACCATAACAAATATCGTAACCAGACACTGCACGCTGCAAACAATCCATTGATTACTTGCTTCGAATCTCTGTTAGGTCTATTCATCTTAATTTATAAATATTTTGTTACTAGAAATTTATAATTATACAGTTCACAGCGGGGTTAATCTGGGCAATCCACTCAACATCCGTCATTATGTAATAAACCAAATTGATAAGATTCTCGGATGACGCACGTTGGTTTTTGACGGATGTTCGCGCGCCGATTGGTTTGTATTCATAATGACGGATGCTAACTACGGGGCTTTAGTATAGGGAAAATTCATAAAATTCAACAATCCGTCACTATGTCAATGAAACCTAATCGCCATGTTTGTGTCAAAATTTTTTGTGTGGATGGATAAGAATGAAGTAATTTCCAATGTATTAGATCCATTTTATTTTCAATTAAAAGAATTCATGAATATTAGCTAAATAAATTGTCAATTGTTAAGTTCGTTTCTTAATCGGATAAAGTTTCACCAACAAAGTTTGGCGGTTTTCTTATGTACGTGATTGTTTCCAAGTAAACCCCCTTTTTTTTTTTTTCGAAATATTCTCGGTAGGCGTTCTACAACCGATCAAGTTGGTAATTTTAAGAGAAATTCATATCCTCAAAAATCTGAAGTATTTGCAAACTTGGTTTGCTTGCGTGAACTGCAAGGGCAAAACTGTCTCTGAACCTCACGAGGAGAATGGGTCTGCAAGGAAGTTTCATCCAACTATAAAGTTGTTTGTACATCTGGATATGGAGGGCCATGATGCATGACTAATACCCTCCCCACCAAGATGCCAAGTTAGTTTGAAATACCTTCATTTGTATTTTATTCATTATTGATTTTGTACAGATCATGGGCTAATCTGTTTTTGAAACTCGCGGGGGTTTTAATCTCATTTACATTTCAGTGACCCAGTCCATTTTCCCAGGTACTCACACATATTCAAAGCCTTCAGCATTCCGTGGACAATAATGGGTTCTTTCGGCAGAACAGGCATAATAATTGTTAGGAATTATGAATTTCGGTGTTCTTTTTTTCTAATGTGGCGAAAGAACATGCTTGTTTCAAATATGTAAAACTTTTTTTTTTATCAAGCTCCATTATGTTTTTTGATAAAACATAATCAATCAAATATTCCTATTTTTTTTTTGACTCATCACAAACGTAGTTGGGGGGGGGGGGATACACGACGACCTGCTCCGATTTGGGCATTGGGGATATCAAAACGGTAATTTGGGGGGACTGCTACGTGAAATTAACTATGGCAATCTCTGTCTCAGTACAACATTAACAAAAATCCTCTTCCATAAATCTTGGTAATATCATGATTGTTTGGAAATAATTATTAACTTCAAAATCCGTCCGGTTTAGTGGATTAAACCCGCTTCTAAATAGTGTAATTCCAATGACGGTCATTTAGATTTCACTATTCGTGACCACAGGCCTAGCCTTTAGTCAAGTCTGTGTGTAACCGTTCGATTAGAGCGCCTTTGAAAACGACTAGCACTTAATTGGGTTACGCCGGATGTTGTGAGGTCGTTGTGAATTCGCTGTTGCCGGTTAGGTTGTGCATGTTTCCTGCCCCGTCCCCTAGTCAGAAATTCGAAAAGCGAGGAAGATGTGCGAACTATAGTAACCATTTGCGTTTCAACATACGGTGACTGCAAGAGAATATTAACAACCAAGGAGTTTGCAGATGATGACAAGTAATGTAAAAGGACATAAAGCTTGTAACATTATCCAGAAATATAAAAGGGGAAGCGAGAGGATCCGAAAAGTGAATTTACATGCGGCATGTAATGAGCAGTTGTCCCACACGGAAAGGACTAAAGCGACGCCCCGCACATTGAAAAAAATAAAAAAAAAAAAAAAATGGAGGAAAATGAAAAAAACGATCGGATTCTAAACGAAAGGATCCGACAAGTGAATTTTCCGATTGAGTGTTATCCGCCCGCTGGTTACTCTGGTTCTCAGGAACAAATACAGCGATTATTAGACTATAGAGCGATTATTACCGCGTTGCCAAGCACACGCATACGATCGGGTTGCTGAATTCACCCCACATGTAATGCGCAGTTGTCCCAACACGAAAGTACTAAAGGACGCCACATTGAAAAAAATGGAACAACTGAAAAACAACACGCTCGGATTCTAAAAACGAAAGGATCCGACAAGTGACTGTTTACATTGATTTTGTCTCCAGTCACCTGGTTACTTCTGGTTCTCATGAACAAATACAAGCGATCTATTAGACTATCAGAGCGATTATTTACCGAGTTGCCAAGCAACGCATACGATCGTGTTGCTGAATTCACCACACATGTAATGCGCAGTTGTCCCAAAACGAAAGTACTAAAGGACGCATATTACAAAAATGAAAAACTGAAAACATTAAACGCTGGTAAACCGTGAACAAGAATTGGTCGGAGATGTGGGGTACCCAAGCGATATTGGCGAAACCATCAAATTGGGGTAAAAGAATCTTCTGTAGAGTCCGAACTATATTTAAACCTCTTTGCTTGCTAAAGGTTTAAATTACGCGGTAACGCCGGACAAAACCCCCGTTGCAGATTTTATCACGGCTACGGAGTCGGCCATTAAACAAGCTCAAGGTTGGTTCTACACTAGTCATACTAAACCGCCATCCTCTAATATTACCAAAGAGGAACGTAACGCTTTAATCCTATATCGGACTTGACAAAGTACATAACATTGTTTTAGTCCCAGCGGACAAAGGGAGATGTGTTGAGTTTCGCAACAATCGGATTAAGCAACAGCAAGTGTTTATGATATTTACTCAAAGACCAGAAAGTCTTATAAACCAATTGCTTACAATCCCACTAACGGGTATAGAAAAGAAATTCCTTAATGTTGCACAAAGTTGCCACTGATGTTCAATGATGATAAGTGTGAAATATAGACTGGACGCCTTCCACTGACCTAGTGTTCCGGCTTACCAAAGATCGGTAAAGCTGAACCCATCTACTCATCCGCAGTAATCGGGTCAGGTCACAGGTTTCAGGTTTCAGTTTTTTATTTCATCTCTTGCACAAACAATATAAACAATCAACCAATTATTAAAAATGATAATCGTACTGAAAAAATGAAATAAAAATATCTTGTGTATAATTTTTTTTTTGCAAAAGAGCTTTTGGATGCCGGGAAAACGCAAAAAGCGTTTATCTAGTGGCACCCATCCAGTAGTTTACAACAATTAAGCAATAAATGATATGTTGGTAAAGACACCTAACACCAATATGGTAGATTGGCATACACTTTCAGAAAGAAGGGTGCGCGACTTACAAAAAATTCATACACACCAAACACCGATAAGTAAAGAAAAGTTACCCAAATCAAGCGGAGAGATATGAATCAATGATCTGTTTTTTAATAGTTGTTTTTAAAACACTAAGGGTGATGACTGTTAAGATGGTGATCTAATGAAATTCTATAAGAGGCCCCTTGAATCCTGATTTATTTTCCTGCGAGCTTGGTGTTAGTCAGTCTTACATAAAGGTCCTTAGATGATCGATTGTCATATTGGTGGACGTCTGTCTGGGTCAAGAAAAAATGATCATCTAGATGTTTTTGGAGGAATGTTGGTCTAATGGTATTTATACATGAAGCTGCGTCGGTCTGGAAAGTATAGGTCGTGATTTTAAGAACGTGTTCATTGTAGGAAAAAAGGGGTGGTATGGGCGAGCCAAATTGAATTTGTAAAAATGATAACGAATAATCTTTTTTTTGCTTTAAAAACAGAGACTGAATAATGAGAATTTTTTTATCTGGCCCAAATAATTGCACATAGTTTGTGTAAGGAAAGACAAGCGTATTATACAAGGTAGTCAGTGAAATCAAGAGAAGAAATGGTTTACTTCTGATCATCCCCGTTATATTTTGATATTATTTTGTACATGTGAAGTTGTGATTTCCATGACATATATCATCATTAGACGCCCTAGAAATTTAGTTTTGCAATTACTTGTGCAATTGGCTTTTGTGATATTAATTTTAATATCAAAAAACAATTCATAACACCGATTTTTAAAATTAACAATAAAATTGGTTTTTTTAATGTTAGGAAAGTTTATTTATTTTGAAACCAGTTAGATATATGAGTTAATTCTTTATTTAGTGTTGATTAGTAATTGTGGGTTCTTGATTGAAATAGATATTTTGGTATCATCCGCAACATAATAAATGAAGATTGGGAGAACACTGAGGAAGGTCGTTGATATAAAGTAAAAATAAAAGGGGTCCTAGAATTGAGCCTTGAGGTACGCCGCATCTGATGGAAGAAGTGGACGACTAGTGTTGATTATAATCAACGAATTGTTTACGGTGCTCTAGATAATTTTTAATCCAAGTATTGTCAGTACCTCTTATCCCATAATTGTTTAGTTTGTTAATAAGAATTGTGTGGTCAAGAGTGTCGAAAGCTTTACTGAGATCTAAAAAGATCCCAGCAGTGCAAAGTTTTTGGTCGAGGGATGTAACAATTTTATCATAAAGTTTATTGATTGCCATAAAAGTGGAATGTTTAGGTCTAAAGCCAAACTGGGCAGGAGTGAGGATATTATATTTATCTATAAACGCGATGATTCGATTGTAAATTAGTTTTTCAAGAATTTTGGATAATGCCGGAAGGATGGAGATAGGCCTATAATTGTTGAAAGAGTGCTTATCTCCAGCTTTATAGATCGGAATTACTCTTGCAACTTTGAGCTGAGAAGGGACAATATCGGTGGACATGGAAGATTGAATATATACGTTATGGGCTCTATAATATAAGGCAAGATCTGTTTTACTATGTTAGAGCTAATACCATCGACGCCGCAGCTGGTGCTAGGTTTCATTTGTGAGGTGATGTCTGAAAGTTCTTCCTTAGTAGTAGGCGAGAGAAATATACTATTGGGATAAAGAGATGACCTGGATTTATAAGATTTAGAATTAACTTTATCAGGAAGGGGAATTTTAGCAGCAAGTGATGGACCAATGTTGGTGAAAAAGTCGTTGAATTTATTAGCGATTTCGACTGGATCTTTAATTTCAGAGCAATTAATGTCAATAAAGTATGAGGGTGGTTTGGGGGATTTACCAATTAGCTAAGTACGGGGCCAGGATTATTGGACCTTTAGTTGGTCAGTCGCCTCACCGGCACCACCTCAAGAATACCCAAGACTTGGTGGCTAAGATCAATAATCTCACCTTAAATGAGAACGAGATAATTACTTCGTATGACGTAAGTGCTCTGTTTACTTCCATTACACCGGACGATGCCATACAAGTTTGCCTGACTAAGGATTCAAGTCTTAGCGAGCGTACCGACCTGACTGTTGAACAAATTGTGGAACTTATTACCTTGTGTTTGAAGACAACATTTTCCCTACAATGGCCAATTCTACTCACAAAAATTTGGCTGCGCTATGGGTTCGGCAATGTCCCCAATTGTTGTTAACCTATGTATGGCATGCGAGTAGCTAGGGGGTGCGAAGGGAGCGGAGTTCATGCCAAAACATGCAAAATCAGCCTATTCCGGCTATTCGAGGTCTTTTCGCACGTACCCCAGGGTCCAGCTCAAAAAGCCAGGGCTTTGAAAAAAAGCACTAAGACTACCCCGGCAAAGCGCCCAAACTGTGGCTTGGATATGTGGACGAACCTTCGTGGTTATAGATAAGAACGAATTAGATTCCTTCTTCAAATACATTAACAGTGTTGATCCCAACATACAGTTAACCCAAGAAGAGTGCTATAACAACAATTTAGCTTTTCTTGACTGTCTGGTATATCGGGAAAGTGACGGCTTCCTAAGCACCACCGTATATCTTTAACCCACCCATACCTAAAGAGGAGAAAGATCACATCCACACTGTTAAAATGTGCATTAAAATAACGGTATCTTGACTGGCAGCTGGAACTCCCCACCAGTTATTTTATAAAACGACGTTTGTTGCCGTTATTTGCACGTTTCGAGTCCCTTTTTACAGTTATTTGCACGTTTCGAGTATACCGGCTGACTGTCAAAACGACGTTTTTTTAAGAACAGTGCAGAAATCGCTCAACATCTGCGGTTACCCTAGATGGGCCTTCCAAAAGGCTACGAAAACGAAAGAGCAATTAACTAAAGATCCCAAACAGGGTAATGCTCAAAAGACCTCAATTCAAGTTACCATACCATATGTTTCTGTCATCTCGGAGAGGATTAAAAATGCTCTAAAATCCTACGGCATCTCAACATCATTTAAGCCAGCCAACACCCTCCGTGCGTAAACTTGTTAAAGTCAAAGACAAGCCACACAAGGACAAGCCAAGCAACATTGTGTATGGTCTGACCTGTGCGGACAAGGATTGTACGGAATCGTATATTGGTGAGACCAAGTAATCCCTTAGAGCTAGGGTTTACCAACATCGCAGGCCCAGCTATAATGAAGCACAGAACTCTGCGGTTTTCAATCACGTCAAAACATCGGGCCATAACTTTGATCCAGAGGAAGTACTCATTCTAGATAAAGAAAAACGTTGGTTCGAAATAGGTGTGCGAGATCTGGCAATCTGGGAAAGAACAGCCATCACTAAACAAGAAAGGGGTACTACGTTTTCTCCTATCACATGCGTGGGACGGGGCACTAAAGGGGATCCCTCGTCGCCTGTCACATGACCAATCCAGCGGTTCACTTACCTGATGAAGTCCAGTGGTTCTGGATGCAACGTAGTAACTTGCAAAATTGTAAGTCCAGGGAGGAAGTGTGTCCATATTGCAGGCCTTGTTGGACATTTGGCCAATTATTTTAGCATTTTCAGAGGCATTAAAACCTGGCATATAGCATTTGCAATCCCTATCTGCCTGAAGATATTCAGCACTGACAGTCATATTCTACCTAATCTGTTCAACCTTATCAACAAAGAAAATCAGAAAATCATTGGCAAGATTAGCGTCAGAGTTAGCGCTGGGCAAAGGTCCTTGAAGATGAATTCAAAAGACCTTTTAGTGTTATGAATATGTCCTTAGTACTACAACAAAGAAATTTGTCAGTAAAAAAGTTTCTAATCAATAAGCTAATTATGGTCTTCATCAGAACGTGATTTGCGCCATCTACGCTCAAGACGCCTCCGAACCCGCCTCTCCTGGTGGATCTTGCGATTATACTAAGGAAGGCAAGTCCTGAAGGTATGCTCTTAAGGGACAATAGGGCAAAGTGCATCCAGAATAGAAGATGTAATGGTCTCATAATAATCACAGAGTGTATCAGGATGATCTCATTCGACAGGGACTGTACAAAGACGATCACTGAGGAGAGTATTGAATTGATCACTGTCAAGATTACGATTTTACAACTTTCGTAGGAGGTGGTTTAACATACCCAACATAGCACATGACAATGTGATGATCTGAACACCACATAGGATGGACAAGACAGTTCTGAAAAATAACATCATCAGTCCGAGTTATTACTAAATCAAGGGTGTGAACATGTTTATGTGTGGGTCCATGGACGTGTTGGCAAAAGCTATAAGTAGACAAAGTGGATAAGAAACGTAAGGATTATCAACGTGAACATTGGAGTCACCGATAATGACCAATTGGCCAAGAATAGTACAAATGTCATCAAGAAATTGCTCGAACTCAGTCAAGAACTGGGGAGTAAGAAGCACATTGATAGTAGACGGTGTGGGCCGATACACCTCAACAAATTGAACAGACTTAGTTTTGGCATAGCCTGGTGGGGTACATCCAGCTATGACAACTGTGTCATTCTCGGCGAGCCAAGTTTCATTTATAAACATGATGCTCATCATGCTCAATGACATGGTCCAACAATGTAACAGTTTTATTGGATATGGAACGAACATTCAAAATGTGAACATTCAGATCACAGCGCCTTACAACAAATACTTAAAATAACGAAGTTAATATACAACATGACATACAGCATAATAAGCGAGCGCGAAGCGAACCTCTTGTAGACTACGCGGTATACACGTACTATGGAAAGTCTATTGAAATATCGTAGTCTGACAGGTTTAAAAAAATACCGACCCTCCTTTGGTCCGCCTTTTCGTTCTTACCATTAACTTCCACGGCGTTATAAAATCTACGGAACCAAACACAGGAATTCGCCCCTTTTTTAAAAATTGTACTTAATTTGTAGTCCGATATTCACCAATTAATTATTATAATACTCCATTCGTGGATATTTTGTTGTCTCGAAAATTTATTTTTAATGTACGTGTTTTTCTAACATTAAACCTAGGATAATGTTGTTCTGGGGTTTTAACAATCAGGCTTGGACTAATACCAATGACGTAAAAAATGCTGCTAGCGGCCGTTGTCAATGAGGTTTTTAAATTCGGAAACCGTCCTCGTACCAGTGCTGTAGGGTGGTATCTTAACAGGTCTTAACCAGGGGGTTGCGGTGCAAATCGATCGTTATTCTCATACATAGCAGGGCATCATCACACACAGAGTGGCTGGCGAATTGGCGAATTTCATGATTGTTGCAGGTTTATCAATATTTTATTGTTCCAAATTTTCATATTTTTTTTTTTTCAGAATGGGACAAGGGCATGAAGGGTCACAGGGTTTGCATGGTCTGCTCATCGGAATCGTGGAACCGAAAGCAACATAGGCAATAGCCAATGAATGCGCTATTTTCATTGTCATTTGTGGTACATTGTAGTTGTTGCAGTCATGACAGTTTAGACTTTAGTAACTTACAGAGTATAAGGCCTAGGTCTTTCTGTCCATGTCATAATTTAGGGGCTACCAACCTGGCCAGCCAGTTCTAGTGAGTTTTGGGCATGTTAGGACAGGTGTTAATCATTTAATCTCGCCTTTTTAGGTACTATTATCGCTTATTATATCCTGCTGGCCTACAATGCCTATCATGCATCCGAGCTAGGCTGACTAGGCAGGCCCTAGGCTAGGCTAAACCAGTTTTGGTTCAATGCCAATTGGATTATTTTTGTCCCTAAACTGGCATTGCTCATCAACCATTAACATGCCATCATCAGAATCAACTAATTTTTAAAAAAAATAACCTCTCTCTGGCTTTTCGAGGATCAATCCAAAAGAAAATGAAGGTACGGGAGGGCTAGGCCTCGCCACCGAGAAAAGCCCCAGCAGATCTTTGCACGATCTGAAGTTGGAAGTAGAAGGTGCACCCTACTTTTGGACACTTGAGACAAGTTCCTTCTGACTATAGGCCAGGCCTGGCATAGGCCTGTGGCTTTACAGTTTTGTATCCGTAGCGTAGGCCCCTAATGACCATTAATTATGGCCACCACCATTGGACCGTGACATGACATTGATATGATATTTGTAAAGTTTTGGATTTTCGTGCAATTTCTCCTGTGTAACCAGATAATTATTAGTAGACCTATGCCTATATAGTCAACGTCCCTGGGTAAAGCACGCCTCGCCAGCCTTGCTATGCTACACTTTTTCGATTACCACCAAATAGGGTGTAAATTATTCAGTTATCGTTTTGCGGTTGCGTCCCCAAGCATTTCGTACAGAATCATACCGCTATGGCAAAATATAGGCCTACCACGCGTTTCCTTGCCGCTGTTGTGTGCCAACATTCATATCAGTTCACACTGTAGTGTTAGTGTTATGAGGCCCCTGTTCTACGATTAGGGCCGTGCATCCCAATTATAACCTCACGAACTCGCGTACTGCAGCACCAGTCAGGTCAGACTTTACTGAGTCTGAATGACAGAAAAGATGAGTCCAGAAGAGAACACCATACACTTCAAACAGAAAATCATATAAACCCCCCGGTAACAAAATTACCGGGGAATGACTGCTGCTGTAAAATTTCTTCAGGGGGGGGCAATCAGCCAAGAAAATCATAAATTTTAGGTTGTTTGCCATTGGTTTAACGCGCGTAAAAGCGAGATCTTGACGAAAAATTAGGAATTTTTATACGTGTCAAGGCTGGTGGATAAACATTTTTTTTTTAACCCAAAGCTGTTCATACTATTCGCCTAAGAAGTAGATACGATTAAATACGACTAAAACTAGGGGGCCGGACACAATCTGCTGGATTTGGGCATTGGGATTTCCAAACTGTAACAGTAATTTCACTCATTTTTTTCCCCTAGAGTCAAAAGACCCTTGAGGTCAAAGTGTCAAGATTCAAAATGAAAAAAAATGAACGGTCAAATTTATTTATTGAAATTGAAAAGTGTCAAAAATTTGTTCTGTTGTTTTTAACCGGGGGCTTTACATGGATCCAAAGCATGTGCCTTAAACCGCAGGCTTTACTCTTATAATATAAGCCTTTAATTTTGTAAACAATGGCTGGCCCTTTAATTGTAAATGATGGAATGACGGACCCTTTTTAATTCATAAATGATGGAATGAACCCTTTAATTCGTTAATGAAGACCCTTTAATTGCCAAAGGAATTAACCCTTTTAATGATAAAGAAGGAATGACCCTTTTTTGAGTAAATGGAGGAATGACCCTTTAATGGTGGTAAATGAAGGAATGACCCTTGAATTGGGAATGAAAGAAGACCATTTAATTGGTATAAATGGAAGGAATGACCCTTTTAATAGGCAAATGAAAGAATGACCTTAATTGGTAAATGAAGGAGTGACCCTTAAGTGCTAATATATGTAAATGGAAGGATGACCCTTTAATTGGTAACTGAATGACCGTTTAATTTGTATGTAACAAAGGAACGACCCTTTAGTTGCAACTGAATGAATGACCCCTTTAATGGTTAAATAAGGAATGACCCTCGTTAATGGTATAAATAAAGGAAGACCCTTTAATTGGAAGAAGGAATGACCCATTTAAATTGGGAAATGAAGGACTGACCCTTTAGATGGGTAAATGAATGATGACCCTTTTAATTGGAAAATGAATGACCCTTTAATGGTAAATATATTTAAATGAAGGGAATGACCCTTTCATTGGTAAATGAATGACCTTTTAATTTGTAAACAAAGGAACGACCATTTAGTTGCTAAATGAATGAATGACCCTTTAATTGGTAAATAAGGAATGACCCTTTAATGCGTAAAATAAGGGAATGACCTTTAAATTGGTAAATGAAGGAATGACCTGTTAAAGAAATGAATGGACCACTTTAATTGGTTAAATGAAGGAATGGAATGACCCTTTAATGGTAAAGAATGACCTTTAATGGTAAATGACGGAAGGTCCCTTTAATTGGTATTGAAGGATGACCCTTTAATTAATAGGTAAATGAAGGATGACCCTTAATTGGTAATGATGAATGACCCTTATTGGTAAATAAAAGAATTAACCCTTTAATTTAAATGGTATATTGAAAAGGAAATGGTCCAGTCTGTATCCCTTAAAGCGGGCAGGGCGGCACTGGCACTTTTCACAAAAGGTGAAGTTTCAGCTTCAATTGGCTCTCCAAAATGATATAGTCTAAGCCATTGGAGAACAGAGAGTTATATTTTACACATAAAATAACATATCCCAAAACAGATAGGGACATTGATATGAGGCTAAAAGAACTCCAGGTAATTTGTAGGCCAATTTTTAAGTTTTCAATAACTTTAATCAACAAATGTGTATTATATTACATGAATAGTTTTGAATCGTTACTCATGATATTAAAACCACAAAGGTTATAGGACCGGCCAAACAGTGGTATGTAATAGCGTGAGAAACATGCATACGGCGTGCGTGTGTCTTTGTGTTAAACGCCATTTTCGCGTCTGCTGAATTTCGCGTCGCCGGCGACGCTACATAACAAAATCGTTCCGTTTACCATAAGGAAGCTGATTTGGTCTTAATTATTCGGGGTGAGGGGCTTTTGGTATATAAAAGCGTTAAACCATGCAAAATTATCGATTGAAAAATCTTGAGGGCGCCCTATTTTTCAATGTGCCAGTGTCTCTTAAAGGCAATATGGAACATTTGAAGCGCGCCCCAATTTCAAATTTGTATTATTTGGCACAGTTACGTTGGTGTGTCTAGGATTAGGAAAACTATTACCTGCGAACGGAATGCTAAAAAATGCGTTTTATCATAAATAGCGATTTTGTAATTAGGAATTTGGATCCCAGATTGACTTAACGGCAGAGCTGAAAATCTACGTTTAGTCCGTCCATGATGATGAAATGGCCCACCACGAGAAAATAAACTCTAACTTGATTTGCTCTGAAACCCCAATTAAAAACAACTAATGGAGGAGCGTAGCGTAAACAGTACAATGCGCTTATTTCCCGGTATTTCACATTGAGGAAGTTTCCAGCAGTCGGTGAATATTATGGGAGATCTCAGATATTAGTTATTCTAATTGCAAAATTCCTTCGTTTGTGGTGAGAAACAGACTTCTTTAGCTTAAACCGTTCACAGGTATGGTTACTAGCCATTACCAAGCTACCATGTAAAAAATCTCAATTTTTTGAAAATTGGGGGAGCTCTTCAAAAAAAATTGACTTACCTACCCCACTATATGGGACAATAGTTTCTGGTAGAAAAATCCCCCTCCCCTTGCAGGCCATTAAAAAAAATCCCAATCATTTAATGGGTTTCCCACGAGGTTAAGCCAAAGTCAAGAGGTCACCAGGAGGCCATTTCAAGGTTGGTTTGACGATTACTTAGTATGAATCAATTGATGGCGCCTTGGCCCCTGCACTGAGAGTCACTGCATGGGCGGGGCTACTAATATGAACATGCCCAAGAGCATGATCTAAGGCACCCATTGCAGTAATGCTGATTTGCATATGCACCATGTATACAAATTGGCAGTGAACAGGTGAACGGGATCGAGTACTGAGGTGGGGTTATAGGGAGTGATTGAAGTGATGACACTTCACACCCAGTATAGTCTTACAACATATAGGCTATTAAAAGAGGTTCTAATAACTAGAGAGGGCCAAAAATTACGTCATTTTAGAAATTCATAGTCTCGGATATGTTTGCGACCACAAAGAAAATAGGTACCAACAATAGGAAAGAAATTGCGCCTGCGCTGCTTTCCACATTACTGTGGGTGCCGCTTAACGCTTTGCATATACACTAATTGGTAGTGAGACAAATTGATGTATGTGTTAGAGGTGGTGGCCAGGTGTAATAATAGTGCACATGGATCATTGTGCTCCTCAGATTACTCTTTTTTCTCATAATGCAAATGCGCGGCTTAGGTGAAAAGATGTATTCATGAGGCGGTTTATTTAACTCAAGACAACGACGTTTCATTTCATTCGTTGTGGCCATGGGTAGGACAAATTAACCACCAAATAGCACCCCAACGACAACAAACTGATATTTGGGCCGGATTGTTGTATCGAATGACAGTATGGGGTAACAAGCACCCAAACTCATAATTATTCGGTGCTGCAATATCAAAATGCTCAGCGCCCAGTAAGGCCGATTGGGTTTGAATGGGGTTCCACCCACTTGGGCCTAATGCTTTCAAACAAAATCAATAATAGCAATAAATTAGCGATCTCTCCTTCTCGATGTATTGGCGTCAAGCAGACACAATAGATTGGATTAATTGGGAATTCTTTGGGGGCATTTTCTATGCTGAAAATATGGAAGATAAAAGTGAATCTGAGCGCTCGCTGCTAGGGTTCTACTGCATCATATACGACTCTGCCTGGATGGAAGTCTTACTTGCATTTCTATGAAGCTTCGGTTCCAGTGACATTACAAATAACATCTTAAACCTGCGTCAATTAATCACAAATTCGGGATGAATGCAGTATTCTGCCACACCACCTCCAGCCTAACATGCAGTTTAACTTTATCGAACACTGCGTTTATTCGTATGAGGCTGCCAAATTCCTGCCAATAGGTACCCTTAGGCTTATACTATACTTCATATAAGGGTAGCCACACTGCCATTGGAAGTCGATGTCAATGAAATTCCCAGTGAGTGTGGTTTCGGAGGCAAAATTTTTTCACCTCATTTCTCCGAAAATGATGAATGAAAGCCTGCAATAATTACTAGCAATTATCCATGTTCTATAATGTAAGGATAGCGGAAATCAGGCAACCGCCGAGTTAGTACAGGGAACCTTTACGTAGTTTTTTTACATTGGTCGGCGTGGCACGACGTAAAGGCCATAATGCATTGAAAAGCCCGTAGCAATCAAGCCCTGTATGAAGTATGGACTTCCGCGCAGTGCTGCTGCGTCGGAAGTTAATTTACACTAAGAAAAATAACCCTAAATTGGGGCAGCAGTATTTATTATGAACTATTGTTTTGTACTTGTACTTTAATCTCCGCAATTATGTTTCTTTGTTGAAAATAAATATAAGTCTGTATTTTGGATGATATTTTTTTTTTCCTTTGTCGGGATTCGTGCTTAGATTGACTGATGTAATGTCGTCATATAGAAATGAGGGTGATCGTAAATGTGAAATGCAAAAAAGACGATTGATAAAGACTCGTCTGACATGCCCGAAATTTTCGTATGACTCCGTTGTACTCCGCCGAGTGTGGCGTCCTTACCTCACTCACGGTGAAAATTGGCAGCAGACGACAGGAATCCGTGAAGACATCCGGCAGCTATTTCGAAATTCAAGTAGTGTTCAACTTTGCGGTATTTCATTGAAAGTTTGTTGTATTATCATTAAAAATGCATTTAATATGTAGTGTAAACTTTTATTCTACACAGAGGGACTTGCCACATGGGTCGATCCGAGGTTTTCTATTCAAAACGGAGGGTTTGAAAAGTGAATCGATTTCTGGTGTGTCGAAGACGATGGTCGAAAAAAGTACTAGACTTGGCATTGAATCGCCAGTTTTATATCTCGAAATGTGTGAAATTGCGTCCGAGACGAATGGTTTTGAATGGTATTCCAATAGGGGTAACATTATTCTACCATTTATATGTTAATTGATCTGCTTCAAAAGCAATCCTAAAACTGGTATCACAACGTTTTTTGGTCGTCTTCCATGTCGATGTGCTTGTACGGGTGTTTAATAAAATTGGACGTCGGGTGCTTTACCTCGAGTGAAATTTCTGGCAACCAGATGTTCACACAGACCGACCGCAGCCGCCCGGTTTGGCGGAACGTGAAGTTCTTGGTGCATGAATCAAGTGCTTGGCACAAGTGATACACGAGCGATTGTGAAACAAAATATGGCGTCATCTGATATATGAGCTATTATATTAGCGAGCATTCACAGATATTTTGGGCTACAACTGATTTTTCGAAAGCGAAAGAGAAAAATGTTTTAAGTTTTGCCTCATTGGCGTGGAAACAGTTGAACAAACAGTCAGATGAGTTTTTATAGGGCTATAGACTATAGGCTATGATAAATTATAAAACTGGTTGATGTGTCCCCGTGTGTATGTGTGTACAATTATATGTATGCGTGTGTGTGTATGTATGTGTGTATGGAGATTGTGTAATGTGCGTTTGTTCTTCACCTAAAACCGAGGACACACACCTGACTTTGACTGTATAAACGCGGACATCGGTTACAACTTCACAGACAACCGAGGAGTCCTCGTTTGTGTAACGATGTTAAATTTTCGTAAGTATTACTTTATTCCGTTCGTTAATAATTACTTTTATTCGGATAGGGTTAGGGTTAGGTTAGGGTTTATGTTTAGGGTTAGGTTTAGGTTTAGGGGTAGGGTTTATAGTTTAGGGTTTCGGTTTAGGGTTCGGTTTAGGGTTAGAGTTAGGGTTAGAATTAACCTAACTCTAACCCTAACCCTAATCCTAAGTCGCTGTAGCGAGTAGATCACTCGGCTTTCACCCCGCCCTAACCCTAAGTCACTTTAGCGAGTAGATCACTCGCCTTTCGCCCTAACCCTACGCACTGGGGCGAGTAGATCACTCGTTTTTGCCCCTAACCCAATTCACTGTGCGAGTAGATCACTCGGCTGTTTCCGCCCTAACCCTAGTCACTGTGCGAGTATATCACTCGGCTTTTCGCCTAACCCTAATTCATGGGGCGAATAGATCACTCGGCTTTCGCCCTAACCCTAAGTCACTGTAGCGAGTAGATCACTCGGCGTTCGCCCTAACCCTAAGTCACTGTAACAATTAGATCACTGGCCTTTATCAGCCTGCAGCGCAACCCTCTCCATGAATATTGATTTAATTACCTCATTGGTCCGTGGCGGGTGGGGTCATAAATCTCATAAATATTCATAAAATCTCTTAAATATTCATCCAATCTCATAAATATTCCTAAAATCTCATAATATTTCAATAAATTTCATAAATAGTTCAATTAATTTCGTACATTTTTAGGCCTGCGGCGCAAAACAGTTAGCTAAGCGACTATTAGGCCCTGCGGCGCAAGCTTGTTCTTTATAGGCCCGCCGCGCAAAACAGTTGGCTAAGCGATTTTATAGGCCTGCGGCGCAGCCTAGTTGGCTAAGCGATCTATAGGCCTGCGGCGCAGTCTAGCTAAGCGACTTTTATATCTGCGCGCAACTTTTTAAACTTTTACCCCAATTTCCCTCCTTCTTCAAGCCCTGCCCTCTTTAAGGGGCTATCGGGCTGCGACGCTAGAGAGTTATATACAAAAAAATATAGCTGAGTAAAATATTAGATTATTAAATTATTGGCCTGCGTCGCTAGACAGTTATCTTAATCAAAAATAAAAAGTGATTACGATAATTATGATGACAAACAAGTTTGCAAAATCAAATACATGTCTAATTCTGCGTAGAGCTGACCTACGTTCACTGACTATGTATCACCATCGCGGATGCGACCCAAAATTATAACGACACATCAAATCAACACCGATAATTAAACCATTATGTGTGAAAACAAAGGGTCATAATTATACAGTGTGAAAAAAATGGTTCATAGTTATACCAGACGGCCTGATTTTGCGACCAAATCCAGCGGCACGTCTCCGTCTAGGCGTTTGTACTAATAACCCCCGTGCGCTACACCATCCCATGAGAGGATACTATACCACATCATGTACATGGACTGTAGAAAAAAAAATAAATACAACTGCCTTGGTGAAACTGAAAGGCTTCACTGCTCAAACCATTGCCTGTTGTATACCTCTTCTTCCTCATCGCCCACTCATCACTTTCCTCGGTACTCTATGAAACGTCCACAAAAACACATCAAACTAAACACTACATCTATCATTACCTTCCCCTGGCATATTAAAACCCAAATTGCATCTCATCCTTCCACTATCTTTCGAATCCCATTTCTATAATTCCCTCTCCACAATTTTCATTGGCATTCTCCAGCAACTTCACCCCTATATGCACCACAGCTCCTTACATCCCTTTCCCTTTAAAATGGAACTACCACATTTGCCCACTTTCTGGCATCCCTCCTCCATCTAACTCTCTCGACACAACCCCATCGTACCAATCCCTATCTCTCCACTCGCAATAATAATCTCAACACTCACCTCCTAGGGTCCCAGCCACCTTTCTTTTTTTCATTTCTCTGTTTCCCTTCCGCTGACCTCTCTCTGGCCCTTCCACCGCATCATCCTCTACCTTCTGATCCACTCATTCTCCTCATTCATGATTCTCTCCATATGCCCCTTTTCCCAGATACATTTCCACTTTCCATTACTAGAAATTTGACACAATCAAAAAGAAAAAAATGTGATCGATTCGCGTAATCCCGACTGGCGGGATTCAGACTTGGATTTTGCGCAAAATTCTTCACGCGTGACATCCCGTAACATTTGCCAAGAAAACATTTTTATAGCACTCAAACACTCTGTGAACAGTTTTTTTGAATCAAATCTATGTTATAGGTTGTTTAATTGCCCCTGCCTAGGGGTTGGTGGTAGTTCCGACTAACTGTTATAATCCACCATTAGGCAAGTAGCCTGGTGTCACACCACAGTAACAAGTAACTAGATCATTAAATTAAGAGTCCACATAATCTTGGGTAGAAACTGACTCAAATCTTCACTGGGGACCTTACAGAAAATCACTGCTAAAGCCAATAAGAACCTCACATGGTCAAGGATCTCCATAGTTGCGCTCAAACATCAAAGAGAAGGCTACAGGGCATTAGTGCGACCCATTCTTGAGTATGCCCACACTGTTATGTTATCCATACCAGCTAAACCACATCAACCAGGTGGAAAGGATTCAGAGGGAAAGCTATACTTTCGTCACATGCAATTATTCAAGAACATCAAAGTGACCGAAATGAGAGATCCCTGCAATGGCCAACACTTCATCAAGAAGATGTTGTTTGCTTGTCTCACCATGTTTACAAAACACCAAAAACCATATCACTGTTACCATCCCAGGCTATCTCCAAGACCACTAGATCATGCGTGTCCACACTACCAATCTTTATCACCTCCATAGCACCACGGAGTTCTACGGCACTCATATTTCCCAAGAACTGTCCGATGTTGGAACCTCCTGCCAAGTTCAACTATTCATATGCCAACACACACAGCTTTCCAAAGCAGCTTATGGACCCTCATTGGTACTGGTCAAATCCTCATCTTGAGACCAAACGACCACAACTTTGATCACGCTTGTCAGCTACAGCCGACAGCACCTATTGTGAATCCATCAGTCATCCACGTTCTGCTTCTTTTATCCTGCACTTCACTGTATATATTGTCTGCACAATTTGTAGCTGATGTGATCACCTGTGACGTCACCTTTTTCCTGTTTCCTGAACCAAATAAACCTAATGGGTTCTTTTCTAGTAATTCGTAGAGATAGAGAAGCGTACTTCCTGACCGTCTGACATGAGCTATTTCAAACCCTCATAGTGCTTGTTTTCTTGTAATCACAAGGTCATCAATGGCAGAAATCAGGATGAAGATGACTTGCAACCAGAGTATGATATTAAAGTGCAAGTGAAGAAGAGGAGGAGGACGGAAGAGTCTGATAATGGAGAAAAGGGAAAAAAATGGTCAACTCTTCCTCTGACAGTTCAGTCAGCTAGAGTATAGCCGTCCTGCACTACAGCTTGGTTGACAGTAATGCCACTCAATTCGCTTGTAAGCTTCCCCGACTAACAAAAATTTAGCAGAGACAAGCCAATTGGGTAATCACTAATCTTATAAATCCTTATTAGTCAAGTAAGCTTTTTCAAAGGCAGTAATACATGTATACAACCACATGACCTTGGATTTTGTGACCGCCAGCCTTATAGATAAAAAGAGGCAAAATAAAAAAAAATGCTATGTCACTCATGAAATGATGTAAATGCCTCTTTATTAAATGTAAAAAATGGATACAAAGTTAGTTACTCCAAAATTCTCTGGATCTGTCCTTAAGGGAGGCGTATGTGCAAGTGCCTAGGCTCTCCTATCAGTAAGAAAAAAAGGACAAAATCGGAACAACCACCTTTAAATATCCTTTTGATAATGTGTTATTTTCCATAGAATGGAAGAGAATCTACACATTCCAAGCTGATGAAAGCTATTGGCTCTCTGGATAGCAAAAAAGTAAGTCCACCGTTTTAAACATTTCAAGAATGAAATATTTTCAAGCAATAAAGAAATGCCAACACTGCTTTTTTGCAAGAATGTTTCAAAGAAAAATCGGCCTACCTTTTTGAAACTTATTAATGTTTTTAATGTGGGGGGTGTACAACATTATTGAATACTTATTTATTATACAGTATAAAGGCCGGAGAAGAACTGTCGCGACCATTGAAATAAAAAGACGAAAAATACAGTTTCGAACCCTGTCCTCTCGCTTACTAGGCCCTCCCCTTCTAAAATAATGAATACTTTTGATCAGAGTCCAGTGCTGCCGTGATTTCTTATTTATCAGTCCATGCACACACATACGACAAGCGTGTGTGGGCCCGCGGAATACATGCATGCGTGCAATAATTCTTCCCCATGGTTTTTTAAATGGCGATTTAGCAAATATTCTACCAGAATAGCATACCATTCCTTATGGGGTATCAAATAAAATAGTGTAAAAATGCCAAATAATAGAGTCAGGTCAGGTCAGGTTTCTTGAGGGCCTACTACTGGTATCTGGTAACCAGTACTACCTGTTCCAGGACCGAGTTGTCGGCGGTTTAACACGTCACCCCCGTAGGGTTTCTGAGGAAATATGATGCGGAGGTAGCTGTTACCCTGGAGACTGAACTAGACCTGGGAACAGATCTAATTTACAAGCGGCCCCGTATTGGGAATGGGTGGTGATCCCCTTAATGAACCTTGAGGTGACTGACCTTTGCCTGTAACTTCACTAATATTTCAAAAATGTCAGTAAATGTATTTTTACGTGTTAATAAACTTTTTACCAATGATCAAGAGTGAGTTCAACTCAATCCAAATGTCAGGGATGTGCCCTTCCTTTTCCCCCCTATAACGTGACCCCTGGGTCACGGCTGGGTCACTTGTACTTGTTCGTATTGATGTTTGCCACAAGATTATTCCCTGAACAAATTTCAGGATCAATCGGAGATTGTTTGTAGATTTTGACTTTGAACTTTGAACTTGGGGGTCGAGACTATCATAGACTTCTTGTACCATTAATGTTAATAACTGCAGCCAAACGGTCTTTATTTGTCTTCTATAGGCTGAGAAAAAGGGGGGGGGGATATGCCAATGTGTCTTATTTTTAGCCATTTTTTGGCAAATGACCTTTTGACCCCCTTAAGACTGTTGATCACGGTATAAAAACCTGTGTTGTGTACACAAAAAAAATGCATTGTCCAATTGCAAATAAAAACAATATACTATGCTTAATCTGGAGATTAAAAATCTTGAATTATTTACCTTAAACCGGAAATGACCTTAAAGACCTTAAATGAACTGTGACCTCCAAAATAAAATAACTTGCACACAGGGAACATGAACGCAAATCTGAAAGTCAGTTAACTGTTACATGTTGGGTTTGAGATACAAAAAAAATGAAAATTTGGAATATTTTTGTTTTTGCCGGAAAGGTACGAGTGGGACACTCTGTATATGACCTTTGATCATGAAATTGTGGACAAACCCGAAGACCTGCCTGGTAACAAACATGGGCTCTAATGACTTTACTCTGTTACGTAATTGGTAAGGACACAGCGATTTTTTATTTTTCCACCATTTTTTGGCTTTCAAACCAGAATTGACCCCCCTTAATGACCCTTGAATCCTTTTCCCTGAACACCCTATATGAAGCAAGGGCAGTGCCGGGGTCAGGGTTCAGGCATCCCCCCCCCCTACCGCACCTCTTCGTTAATGAAATGCACAAGGCAACTTTACGTGCAAGCTAGTTCAATGACGAGTGAATCAGTGAGCCTGACGTTGCTACAAGCCTCATTTTGGCCCAAGTTTCTAAATCACGAATAGACAATTATCGGCTGTAAATACAAGCGAGCACGAGTCCACTGCAATTTTGAATTTCCGCGCAAAATGATGTTCATATTTGGTAGTTCCTGACTGTATTACTAACGTTAAATAGTTAAAATGGTGTCTAAAATGAGATTATAGTTCCAAGCCAGTTTGTAGTATAAAGAAAGTTCTGATATAAAAATAGTGAAGGAAATATAAACAATTGTCGTTCCGACATATAGCTGGAAATCAATGCAACGCAACCACGCTGTATTGTTAACAAAATTGAATCCATTTGGCCCTGGGCTTGCATGGTGCATAATTCCCATTCACACCACAGCTGTGGATTTGCAGCCAGATCGCCCCCGCGTCGTGTAAATAGTCATATCGACCAACCTGTTAACAGCACGTCCCATTTTTCGGCATGAATTACGTATCCCAGTAAATAGTATATTGTAGCGTCGTTTTAGTTAGGAATGATTATAAAATGCTAGTACTGCCTGTATTACCCAAGTTCAATGTTAATTTGTTAAGATTTTGAAAGCCAACCGGTACGGTTCAAGGATAGAGGTCTCCGCGTGATAAACTAGCGATATGGAAATTTGCAAAGTTTTTTGAAAGAGTATCTTCACTATATTTTAATCAATACGCTCCGATTTGGATCAAATTTGAATTATTTCTTGATTGAAAGGATGATCAACAGAATGGTTCTTTAACAATGCCTGTACATGTTGGGTACAAAGTTTTTGTAAAAGTAAACAGATACGAGTGGTTTTTAGATCACTAGTGCAAATCTAATTAATATTCAAAAATCCACGTTGAATGGGCATACGGTGAACGTAAAATAAAGGCCTTTTCTAGACCTCTGCGGCCTGCCCGGGTTTACTCTGAACCAGTTTGGTTCATACAGCGTAATCCTGTAGAAGAAGCTAATTTTGACAATTAAAGAGACATGAGAGATTTCCAGAAAGAGCGCCCCCACCCAATTTTTTCGGAACCCCGGGTTTTTTTTTGATATTGGGAATGCTTTCCAAGATTAGATCACACCTGAAGTGAATAAGCCGATACGCCGTCTTTATGTAATAAGATGATGAGTTAGTACTTTCTGTTGTGCACGACAAAAGTCAAAGTACGTGTTATATGGGGACAATTATCGATAGTCAGTTAAGTTCAAAACACGGTTTGTGTTTTCTTTTGTACTGTTTGTCAATAAACAATTCAGGGAACGTTCTGGTAGTGGTCTTAATCGATCCTGTCAATTTGGAGGAATTGATCCTAAAAAAATTCTCCTGTCACTTTAAATTACCCACTCAATTCAAAGATGTCAGGGATTTGACCTTTTGCAACCTCTATAACGTGGACCACGGCGGGTCACGAATAGGTCAACGGTAATTTTTCTGTATTTACGAATTATCCGGAGGATTATTCCTGTCAAATTTCAGTTCAGATCGAGCTTGTGTTTGTAAATTGTGACCTTTGACCTGGAAACGTTGACCCTTTGGGGTCGAGACTATCAAAGACCTCTTACTATTAATGTACATCACTGTAGTAAACAGGCTTTATCTATCCTCTATAGGCTGAGATAAATCCAATTTGAGTCTTTTACATGGTCAACATTTTTGGCAAAAATTGACCTTTTGACCCCCTTAATGACCTGATCCCGTATAAAAAAACTTTGTGTACACAACAAAAATGCTTTTCATGCAATAAAAAATTCTACTATGCTTAGTTCTGGAGATAAAATTCTTGAAATTATTTACCTTAAAACCGAAATGACCTTAACTGACCTTTGACCTCTAAAAAAAACTGACCGTGCAGACACCAGGTAAACATGGAATGATATCTGCAAAGTTAAGTCACGGTACTATGTTTGGGTTTGAGCTAAACATTTTTGAATATTGGAATATTTTGGTTTTTTTGACCCCCTAATGACATTCGATACGGTGAAAAACTGTGGACAACCCAAAGACCCGGCCTAGTCACAAGACATGTGCTTAATGACCATCCTCTGTTATGATAATTTTGTAAGACTTTTGAAACGATTTTTTGAATATTTTTTCCCAATTGTTGGCTTTCAAACCGGAATGACCCTTAAGACTTGACTTCCTTCTACCTGACACCCTATTGAGGCAGGGTCCAGTAGTTATTTGAACCAATTTGGTAGTTGTTATCGGCGTAATCCTGTAGAGATATTTTTTTTCAATTAATTACATATTGACACCTGTGGCCAGGTCGAAGGTCACACAGGGGGGGGTTCCAAAGGCATGTGACATGAATGGGACGAATAAGCAGTTATTTTGATGTAAGTCTGGTTAGAATCGCAACTATGACCGAGATAGACGACTGTTACTGTTGCAAGAAGAAAGAAGAAAGAGGAAAGAAACGGTAAGAAAGAAAGAAAGAAACCATCAAAAACAGAAACAGACGGCTGGAAGGCAATCTTGTAAAAGAGATCTACTTGCAAGGGAATCGGCTCTGGAGAGCTAATGGCGGCCATCCGCACATGCTGCCTTGCATGGTGTGGGCGTGGTTGACCAAAGGTAGGCCCACCGAACGACACAACTGTGGTGGCGTCAGAAAGGTGTATCCAGTCAATTATCTTTTGCATCCAATAAACCCTCACACAGCAGTATTGATGTGAAGGTGATCCGGCCACCCCGTTGTGAGGACAAAACCGGATTTAAAACTTTTGGTTTAACTAACTTAAACTAAAAAGAGGGCAGACAGACACAAGAATAACAAGTTTAACAGACAACTCCAGGAGACTAGCCGTTACGTATGATGACGTAATCGATGCACATGTCGAGTGTTGTTGTTGACCTTGACCCTTAAACGATGGCTCTTAGAGCAGTGGGTTACTGTGGATAATTTTTCACTTTTAATGATGCCTACAAGATGGCATAGCTATGTAGGTCAATTAAGCTTCTTTTATATTGACCCCTAGATGACCCCATTTTGACCTTTGACCCCATATTGTGCACATAAGAAATAGAGCTTTTCCCAGTGGTTCTTGTGAACACATTTGACATAAATATCTACTTTGGTTGATGAGTTATAGCGTTTTTGCATATTAATTAGCTCATTTGCATATCTTACACGTGACCCCTGGGGCCAATATTCTGTCACATGATTCGTCTCGACATTATCCGCAACTTTTGCACAGACATCACCTATCCAAGTGTTATCGATTTTGAGATATAGCATTTTTGCATATTAATTAGATAATGCTGCCATTTTGAATGTTAATGAGTTCCGATATTAATTCTGTGTACAAGCTGTATACACTGACCAAAGACGATGCTCATGCAGAATTTTCAGCAGTAGTGCACCTTATCTGTAGAAGAAGGCTTCCAAAGATTTTTAGTTTTGACCTCTATTGACCCCTACGAGAGGTCAAAGGTCAAACTATGTACACCCCTGATGTAGCTTGGGTCAGTGGTTCTACTGACCGATTTTGATGTGATATTGGATGATTTGAGTAGGATACAAGAATTTATCGGTCAAGCTATGAGTTTTGAAAATATTGTGCGAGTCGCGGAGCGACGAGCGCAATATTTTCAAAACTCATAGCGAGACCGATAAATTCTTGTATCCTGCGATAAAAATCATCCAATATTATCATTATTATGTTTTCAGAATCTGACTTGAACCTGGCTTCAAGTTTAGAATAACTAAATCCTATAACATTAGTGAAAAGTATAAATACCACATGGTAACTATCAATATTTTTAAAAGCGAACACCAGGAAGTATCAAATAAATTGAACCAGTAGACACCAGGAAACACCAAAGAAATGGAACCAGAAGACACCAAGAACCACCCACAAAATTTCAAACAGTAGACAGCAAAACCCAAAATAATGACACCCCAAATAAATGGAACATCCCTAGAGGTAAGACTACTTCAGCCAATCAGAAGCCTCTCAGAAAAACTCATGTCCTGGTCTTTTAAAACTCGTGTCATGGTCTCAAAAACTCATGTCACTGTCTCAGGTACATGGTTTTATTGTACATTAAGCCGACATTAAGCTGCGTACAAAGGTATAGGATGGAAGATTCTGAAAACATAATAATGGTCAATATCGGCCCAGCCATTTGGCAGAAGAAGGCGAAAAAGCGATGGTCGGAAGAAGGAGAAGGAGAAGACTAAACAGCATAAGCAGAATACTATGCCCCGTTTCACGGGCATAGTAATAATATTCCCCTTAACATCTGTAGTCCCAGAGTTCAGTATGCTTTCGTCAAGGAAGTTTGAATTAAAATTCAGGGGTTGAAGTCAAAGAACAATAAATTATTTAGAAAAAAGTTGAAAATAGGCCTATAAGGACACTTTTGACATGTAATTTTGTTGCTTTGTATTAAATACAACTTAAAAATCAACATTTCTCAGTATAAGAAAGTTTGTTTTTGCAAAAAATAAAAGACTAGCTACAAAATAATAAATTGGGAACCTGCACTGGACTATGGATTTGTTTTGTTGCATTAGGGGGACGCATACAGTCAGGATACAAAATTGATGTAATCATCATATGTGATTAATAAACGTAATATGTTGTGGTTTTGCCAAGGGAGGCAGATAGAATATCAGTGTAAATGCTTGCTTTCAGAAGTTGTACATGCAGCAGAATTATGTGACCAGTGGCAGAGCCAAAGGGGAATAGGGTAGGTGATATTGCCACCATAGTCCAGCCTTCCTCCTCCCCAGAATAAAATAGAGTACCAAAATTGCTTAATTGTGCTAATTTCATTCACATTTTCTCCTCATAATTCACTTTTCCCCTTATATGAGTCGACTTCCCCCATTTCCCCCGGCAAACAAAGTTTGCTTTCACCTCATTCACGAAGCAATTGATGCTGCAGGATTGTTATTAGAACTAAATTAGGGTTAGGATTAAAATACCAATTAAGGCTAAATACAGGACTATTTTTCTTCTCTTCTTATAAAAGGAAATGCTAAGTTTTCTGTTGCACTGAGGTTAGAATATTGTAATGACGGTTTTATTGACTTGCATAATATCTTGATGTTTATATTTAGGTCAAAGATAAAGCAGCGGTCTGAGCCAACTACTGAGGTATCCGAATTCCATCTCAACAAAGTAACAGGTAAATGTTTTGTTTTTGTGTGTCCTGCAAGAATTTGCAGGAGGTACATACTAATCCAAATTCTGTATGTCCATCCGTGTGTGTGTGTGTGCGGTGCGTGCGTGCGTGCACGTGTGTTAATGTTTTGGTTAATCTCCAAATTGCTTATGCATTAAACACCTTAAAAGCACTATCAGTGATTTGCTAAATCAAAATATTGAAGAAATCGTAAAAAATCAGATTTTTGCATGTCTGTAACCAGAATAGGTATCCTAACATACCCTACAAGTGATATGGCCAAAAGCAGCCTAATAAGCACAAAATCGGATAGTGTCGTCATTACTGTC
>JAMKCH010049284.1:0-20042 GCA_023653785.1 Ophioderma brevispina | reverse complement strand
TATTAAGCCGGGAGATAGTAGCCATTTGTAACAACCCCCCCCCCCCCCCCCCAAAAAAAAAATCTCCAGTTACGAGTTTGAGTGCATGTGTTGACAGCCTGACAGGGACCCCCTGAAACGTGATCTTAAGTGCAGCAAATGAGGCCTTAAGGAGAGGGCCAAGACCAAATTTTACAGGGTCATTGTTTAAAATTGATCCAATCATGTTGAAAAGGATACCACGTTATGTGTCCTAAGTATCAGGATTCAGGAAAGGTTAGTTTGTAAATCCTACAGCTAAAAGTTTCAGAGTTGTACGCTAAAACAGCAAAAATTAATTTTAAAAGGGTCAATTATCAGTTTGACAGTCTGACATTTAAATTGCTTCCGATTTGGATACACAATGGTGCAAATTTTGGTGGAGCTAATAGGATAATAAGGAATGTTTTGACTGTCTTCAATGCTTATGTTTTCGCGTGTAGGGGACACAGAGGGTCAACGTCATGTTGGCTTTTCAATGGGTCTTGACCGTTGTTTCCCCTCTACTTTTGCATACCTATCATTTGAGAAATTGATCCTTTTTTTATTGATTTTTTTGTTTTTAGCTTATACTCTGAATTTAGGCTGTAGTCTGTACATAATACAAACTTACCTTTTTCTGAATCCTATGGTAAGACAAATGACGTTGTATACTTTTTCAACACGATTGGATATTTAAAAATTTGACCCGTATACAATCTTTGTCTAGCCCCCCCCCCCTTTAATACCACACTTGCAGCACTTAATGGTCACGTTTGGGTTCCTGTCAGGCTGTCTTAATAACTCAACTCAACTTTTTGATACTCGAGATTGTTGTTCAGGGACGGTTTATTTTTTGCCGATACGTTCTTTTTCGAAAAACAAGCAGGGACTCGACCAAACCCCAAGCCCCCTCGAGAACAGGGCTCAACACGCATCTTGAAATATCAGTTTTAATGTTTATTAAAACAATATCTATTAACACTCGAGACTAAAAATATTTAGTTTTAAAGACACGATTTTTTGCCAAGTGAATTGATAATTGTTAAGCACGGATGTTTAAGAAAAGTGCTTATAGCTAAACATAGTTGAAATACAAGCATTCCTCTTATTGTCTATAGGAATTAGTTACTGGTGCTGTAAACTTTCACGGCCTTAAAATCGCTACTGCCAGTTTACCATCGTATGTAATGGTCATAGCAAACGGGTGTGTATACCACTTGCCAGACGTGATAAAAACCGTCCTGTTGTATTACAATACTGCACTAAATTGCACGCCTTTCCTTGCGTCTTCGAATTCCGCCTACCAGATTCTGTTTTGGAGTTCTCTTCAAAGAAAACGCTCATTGGTCCCCAAATGAACATGCAATCGTCAACAAGCCCCTGTCCAGACAAGTCAATCACGCATAACTTTCCTTTCCTATTCTGGTACGCATCTGCGTACCGTTAGTTTTGTCAATGTCTGTTTTTGTTTCCAGAACCATTCGATTTGTTTCTTTAGCTGTTCACACCATCAGGGCTGTACCAGTGGTAGCTTGCCTTTGATCACGCTGCCAAATCAATATTGTACCATTCAGCGGCAGTTGTGAGACAACCACCTTGGATGGAGAATTTCTTTTCATATTCTCCTGTTGCAGAGAAGACTTTTACAGAGTTTAATTCATCAATAACGAGGAACTTATCGTCTGATGTGACGGCGATTCAACCGGATTTAATCAGTCTTCCATCCGGATTATCGGATGACGCACCCAGAGAGAACGATTCTCGTACTCGCTTCACCTCGCGGTAAACGTGGACTACTTCTGATTTAGAGTCAACAACTCCGAGCAAACCTGTCCGCGTTGCTGCAATGCCACACACAGGCTTCTTGAAATTGCCCGAATTCGTTATTAGAGTTAATTTTGGTTTTCTTTGATACTTTTCGGAAAGCTTACCCAGCAACGTTGGGTTTACTGAATCATTGGCTTGAATCAAAGTCAGACAACCTCTCAAAAGTTGTAGGCCTACTTTAGGTTGTGCAATGCGAAATTTTTCACATCTGTCACTAGAGAAGAGTGATGTTTATGTTAGACATGATCCGCCAGCGGTTTTCCACAATATTTTGTGCAGCTGAGCAAAAGGTTTTCAACCTTTTCCCTCTTCTGTTTTTTTTCTTCGAGTAACGTTTCAAAACGCCTCTTCATACATTTTCTCAATGACAGCATGCCGTCTCTTTTTCCATTGTTTCGCTTCTTCTATTATCTCCTTGACACGCATCTTCACCTACGCTTAGCATTTCTTTTGCGCATTGTCATTGTCTTTGCATCTAATCGAGTTTCTTTCGCGCCTCTCAATATTCTGCCTCAGCTTGGATTCCGGTTATAACTTTGCTTCATTCAGTTTTGCGCCTTTTGGGTGACTTTCAATTTCCAATTTTGTGGATGTGATCGCTCGTGTTCCAAACCAGACATTGTGACAAACCATAACGCCACATGTCACAAAGAAATGTTGCCGCTCTCCTTGACTATTCTGACATATCGGGACAGCTCACATCGTTTACAACACCCGTCGGGCTACATATTCTACCATATTCTTGAACCGAAATTGGTTTTCAACTTCGCTAATCCGCCGAGAGGTACGGGTATATGACGACATTCAGGACTTCAATCGTCAAGTTTTTTCACCACCAGTCTTTAAGACAAAGCCACACTACACATGAGGACATTCAAGATCCTTGGGCTCTCGGAGGAATTGAGCAGATGTAAACCTAGTCAACTCATTCTCCATCGCCTTGAGATGAATCTGGATCGGGATGCCGGTTGTCCATGGCAGTTAGGTATTGGACACATCCAGAATCAAGCAATAGTAAATCAGACCGGTTCCAATTCCAATCAAACATTGTCTAGAAAGGTACGAGCGAATTCGAAAAGTACGAACTAGTTTGCACTTCAAAAGACCTTGTGTCAACAATAGAAGTTAAATAATGTTATACTTATAGCGGAAGCTACAAGACTTTGAAGTGGATAATAGTTCGGTCATGATTAGGGTTGCTACGCGTCGCGTATCTCCAGCAATTCGGAGCTTAGTAACGTCTGCATCTATTTTTCGCAACTGACGCGCAGTTTACCACAAACTCGCACGCAATTAAAGTTCGTTTTGCATGCGCGGCATATACTACCTCACGCGGCCAAATACTTTCAAACGCTGGTTAAAAATACATTCTACCTAAAATTTATGTTGATGAAATTTGCTTAAAAATTACATACGTTACATGCAAATGTGTAGATACATCCGTGATTAATAATTAGTTGGACAGAATCGAACATACGCGAGTGTGGACTGCGTGAGCCAGGAGTAACATCGCACCTCGTTTCGCGGCGCGTAATTGGTCGGAGAATTCGACGACCCTTCTCGTTATATTACATGCGGTGTGCGTATCTCACTGGGTCCAAGTATTATTAATCCCACTGTAAATGTTAAAATTTGGGGTAACGGCGCCTCAATTCGAGTTAGGAGCGAACCACATTTTCGCCTTGTAGCGAGCACTTGATCCCTAATTCCAGGCCGGCTGAAGCAAATTGAAGTGGTGCGGCGGGCTAATGTGCCCGTGTGAGCATACGGTCTAACTGCGTTGCGTCCTGGCTTTCTAAGAATTTTTGGCCGAAATTATGGTCCGGACCATATGGTTCAGGACCGTGGTTTCCCCCTGACGCGGGACCACTTGCCAATATTCGCTTCCCAAAACACATCTTTCAATGCAAATTTATGGAAACAAACTTGAAATTTGTAATTGTGGTTCACCTTTACATGGTTATTATAATGCTTTTTAATGCTATACAGAGTGGGTCCAAAAAAGTTACACTTTTTCTATGCAACTTTCTCAAATGTGGCCAACTATCAAAATTTAACTTGATGATATTTATTAACTACAATATCTTGTTTGGAACTGGTGAAAACGGCGTTTGTAAACAGCTTAATTGACCCAATGCCGCCATCCTGGAGAAAAAAGGTTGCAAAACCACTTTGCACATACTTAAGTCTGTGGCACTTAGTTGGCGATGCATTATAGGCAAGATTGGTACACACATTGAACAATGCTCCCCGCCATGGGACTTGGTATTTTATTACTCTTCTGTAAAAACAATTTCCTCGTTATAAATTGCTTATGTTTAGAGCTGAACACTGAGCTACAGCTTCAAAAGTGATGAAACGTGACTGACAAGTGACTGACCGCCCCGTCTAATTTAAATTCTCTCCATTTGAAGTCAACTTATTTTTTTTAAAGGGACATAGTTTTTAAAATGTCTTCAAGATTCAAGTGTAAGTCTCTTTGGTTCATTTTCATGATTTCAAAGTTAAACACTGCACACAAACTTGAAGGGTGGTCATAGTTTGTTACTTGTAGTCTACAGTTCACGCAATGGTATTGATTATTGTTACCCACGATTGCCCCAGAGACTTACGTTGTGTGTGTGCAAAGTGGTTTTTGACATTTTTCTCTACAAAGCCGCCATGTTGTTATTTGGGCTCTGTTTTCACGGCATTTTCACAGTCTAACACATAATGTACGGTAATAAATCCTTCAAACGAATATGATTATGTCCACCCACTTTAGAGAAATTTTAAGACAAGCAGTGTAAAAAACTTGTTTGAAACCACTCTGTAAGTATGATTAACGTTTTAAAAGTAAAATATATATTGATGGTTTAAGTTTTTTTTTTGAACTAAGCATAAGGTGTCCATGGAAATTCGTATATAAAGCTTTTGGGGTGGGTGCGGAGGGGTTATTCCCCCACCCCCCCCCCCCCCCGCCCGCGAAGCGCGAACCCCTTACGATGTTCGCTTCCAAACATTTTCCCATGCATTTGATGTAAACATTTGAATAATGCTTATGGTAGATCAACGGTTTAAAAGTAAAATATATAGTTGCTGGGTTACATTTGTTATAAGCACAGTGAACACCGTACGTATTCGAGCCGCCTGGGTGAGTGCGGGCAATGTGCGGAACCCTTGCAAATGTTCACTTGCCAAAACGCAATTTTCTCATGCAAATTTGATGGTAACAATATTTTTTATAATGGCATGATAACCATTTGTGTCTACGCAAAATATTGGGTTATTAGTTTTTGCCTGAATGAACCGCAATACAGTCCATGTGCCGCGTAAGCGATGTGGGTGTTGGTGCGGTCGAACTAAGGATAATTAGTTTTCAATGCATATTTTCTACTTGTTTCATTCAAAAATTAGCCTTAACACTAGTTTATCTTTTTCCAGACCGTTCTCAAGTAGGCCTATATACTATTACAATTTTAATTGGGTTTATCACTATTACTGTCAAAGTTGGTGCACGGGCCGTTTCATTCATGTCGTAAACATGGTAAAGGTAGTACAAGAATTGGTCGCAACGTTCAATGATAAATTTCTTCATTTCTCAAATATGTAGAAGCCCTACACTTAAAAGTCTGTATTACTTTTAAAACCCGCGGATTAGCGCTGAGAATTTTGTCAAATTTTATGGTCTCCAATTAAGTAACAGGGCAATTTTTTTTTCTGTGTTTTTCACCGGGCAATTTTTGTATTAACCCTCTTATAAGGTGTGCCCATTTTTTTTTTAACTGGAAAGTTAGAAGTGTTTTGTCTCGTATGGTGGGGTGTTATTTTGTTTACAAAAACTTCTAACCCCCACCCCCCTTGAAGTCTAATGGTGTGTCCCTAAGCCCGGAAAATTGTGTTCCCCCCTTTGGGTTCTCAGGGGTTTTTTTGGTACCCATTCTCGTTCCAGGGGTCTGAAGGTGACCCCTAACGGGACCAATTTTCAGTGAAAATATACCCTAACGAGACCAGTTTTCGGTGAAATTATATACCCCTAACGGGACCACTTTGCAGTGAAATTATACCCCTTGCGGGACCCGTTCTAAATACGTGAATAAAAGATATACTTTAAAATTTAATATCAAGAAATTGACACAGTGGGCTACGGCAAGAAAAATTACACATTTTGGGTTTATTTTTTAATATTTTAGGGTAATTTTTCTATTTGTATCATTGAACCATCAAATCAACTGATGTGATACCCCTAGCGGGACTAGACTTGATTATTGTGAATTTGATACCCCTGGTAGTCCCGCATTTGCCGCTAGTCCCTCTTTTTTTTGGACGAGCATGGGTACCCGACCAAAACCCAAGAACCCCACCTCCCCCCCGGGTGTTTCCCAGATGGCTCTCGAGTCATATATTAAGCGAGGCGAGGGATGTGGTATGTTGTCCCCTCCCGCGAGAAGCACGAACCCTTGCAATGTTCGCTGTCCAAAACGCTTTTTCTCATGGACATTTGGATTGAACACTGTGAAATTTTGTAGTGGTTCACGTTGTAATTGATGTGATCAAAGTAAAAAAGTACAATATAATTAATTTTCTTTTTGTATTAATCACGTTAGATCATAGGCCTATGTAACGAGTGTTCGTGGAGAGTACCTATATCAAGCGACACGAGACAACACTTTTCTCATGCAATTTGAACAATTAGTTTGAAATATGCAAGTTGTCCCCTATACACTTTAATAAAAAATGTGCAAGGAGTGCAGATGACCTTGACCTTGATAAAATCACGTTTCAAGATCATCGTTTTGTTTTTAAAAGCAAATCTAATTACTTCTAATGTTTGAAAAATTGTTAAGATATCGACCCAAAAATAAGCCAGATATGACAAATTTTTGTAAGCACACCTCTTTTTGCTCTTCCAATGGGATTTTTACAGTTAATCAGATATTGCGTTAATGTACGATATACGGTGCATAGCATTATTAAAGTAATTATGACCCTTGCTATCTTGTTTAATTGATTTATGAATAGCCATAACCTCCTTATTGATCCTAAAATGACTTAACTGTTCACACAAAATCTCATCCCCAAAAATTAATCATGATGTGTAAATTCTTCATTCATGGATTTTACAAGCTATTCCAATAAGGTCTAAACTCTTAGCAATATCTAAACAATGGGAGATCTTGTTTTCTTGCTTTGGCAATAGGTGAATTGGTGTGTGGATTTGTCATATAACTTGACACATTGGTAAAATAGATTTATTGAGTTTTTTTTAAATTTTTAAATATTCAAGACATTTAACGTTTATTAAGTTAAATTGACAAATCACCTCATATATTGTACATCTCACAAACAAAGTTTAAAGTCTGACTCAGCGAATTTCGAAATATTATTTTTTTGTGTAATAATGAAAAATATCACTAGAAGTAAAGATATAACCTAAACTGCCTCAATTCCGAAGTTTGAGATGATCGGATTTTTCGTTTGAGGCGTAATCATTATGTGTAGTATTACGTCCCATAGGAATCTGTGTATAACAAAATTTCCGGATCCGGAATTTTTATAACAAAGTAGTGATTTTCTATATGAATGAAGTCGATTTAAGCTTAACAATTTCACACAGAGATTAGTAATGGACAATCATTATGAACAAGCAAAAAACACGATTTTTTGGAAATTGAGGGCGCCCTCCTCAGGAAATCTCTGATTCGCCTTAATGTGTGTAAATTCCATTGCAATGGAGAAAAAGTGGTGTCTTACAAAACACCCATATCTAGTCGTATTTTTTTCAGTCGATTTCCTTCATTTTTTCAACTCATGAAAGTATTTAAACGTGTTTTATAAAACACAACAAATCTATGAGATAGTGATGGCATTCAAGGTCAGATCATCTTTAAATTTAATCCTTTGCACATTTTTTTGATTCACGTATGTATATGCTTAGAAAGAGTTTCATATGTTCCCTTTTAAAATCCTACAGAAAAACCAAGATAGGTCCTGCACGTACTGAAATCGGGTCTATAATTCCTTTCTAGGTGTCAACGAATATGTTGGGGCGTTCATATTGGTTTACAGTAGTGTTTCATAGACAAGACGCACTATTTTCTTACCTTGTAATGTGGCTACAAAATGCATTGAAAGTGAAAACAAAAGGCGATTTTTTATTTGCTTATTTCATGTAAAACAACAGGCTGAAAACTAGTCCATTCGAAATTTCACAATTTGTGAACCAAAGAAAATGATTCTCATATTAGTCATTTCACACTAGGATATGTTTGATAGAAAGCTTTACATTGGTGCAGAAATTCGGCATTGATATTACCTAATTTTTGAATACCCCTACTTATTTAAGACAATGGAAACTTTCATTTGCCCCTTACGCACGATCTCCTTTCCCCTCTTTCCTGGTCTCTCTCTTTCTCTCTATCTCCCCTCTCTCTTTCTCTCCCTCTCTTTTTGCTTTTCTCTCTCTCTCTTTCCTCTTTCTTTCTCCTCTCTTCCTCTCGCTCTTTTTTTTTCTTCCTAAAATGGTGCGGCGAGCGCCGCACCTGGCGCATAGGCTTGCGCGGCCCGTTAATTCGTCCGCATTTTTAAATTTCCGTTATTTTCAAGCTTCGAATGAGAGAGATCTTACCCAAATGTAAGGGGTTGACTGTTTACCTTTTTCCGGTACAAATAATAATGTGCCAAGATCTATTTGCACTCAGCGCCCGCGCATATGGCAAGCCAATGTATAGGAATTCGAATAAACACTGTTTATTAATCGTCCGAAAAAACAACTTTGGTTTTTTTCGATCGAAAACAAAGTTATCGAGAAAAACTATGTTTTTTCGATCGAAAAACAAGTTTTTCGAAAACTCTGTGTTTTCGAATAACACATTTAACTGAATAAGCGCACCATATCACAATCTTCTTGATTGACGAGGTACCTGTTTATCGGTTGAAAACATTGTTTTTCAAAAACAGTTTATCGATAACCCTGTTTATCGAAAACACAGTTTTTTCAGTGAAAAACAATGTTTTTCGTTTGATAAACTCTGTTTATAATCGATGAACACCGTTATCAGTTGAAAAACATTGTTTGTTCGAAAAAAATCCTGTTTATCGATAAACCCTTTTATCGAAAACCAAAGTTTATCAGTGCGAAAACAATGTTTTTCGATTGATAAACCCTGCTTATCGATAAACACAGTTTATCATCGAAAAACAATTTTTTCGGCTAAAAACAATGTTTCTCATCAAAAACATGTTTTTCACTCGAAAAACAGTGTTTGTCGGCATCACAGTGTTTATCGAATTACTATACATTGGGATTGCCACCATTTACGCGCACAACATCATCATCTTGGTGTGTACAAAAATTTGTTTCCATGCTTTCTTCCTAGGATACTAGGCTCTTGGCACCTTCGAAATGCAAAGGATGGGATTTTTAAACAGGCTTATGCCGAGGAAAAGTTTGATGTATACTGGTTTTTCAGGGACAGAATAAAATTACAAATTTAAGACCAGCTTCACATTCTACGTAACTTCTTTTGTTGCCTGCGAATTCATGCCTGCGAATCTTTAGGTCCCATGGTATTAAAATTCTAACAGTTACAATTGCCCAGTGTGTGCAGTCAGGCCGACCTATTTCAAGATTACCAGGCCCTCAAACATGTTTACAAACATTGCCTGTGTTAACTGTCTATAGAAAAAACTGGATAGCGTGACTTTTTACAATCTGAAGGATATACCAAATTTCTGAAGCTTGAAAACAAAAATAATACGCTAGTTGCACAACCATTATCTGGAAAGAAATACCAAAATCTAATGACAGTCTAAGGCTCTGCAGGTAATGGGAAACTTTTTAGTTTACTTATTAAAATTTTTTACAAAACGTGGTTCTACAAATTATATTTAATCGGACTCTCACATCGCCGGTGGTTACCTCACTTAAATTTTGTGCATATGCATTATAAACGGACTCCTATTTTCTCCTCGAACCTTAACTTCAATCGTATGCAAACAAAGTTTTATCAATACAAATTTGATAATTCCTTCTGCTATCTTCAGGAAGATAGCAATATATGTCTTAAATCTATGTCGAGAGTCGACATTGGTCAAAATTTACACCAAATAATTGATGCAGGCCTAACAACTTACCAAGGTGCTGCCAAGTGACACCTTCTTTGAATTTTTTCAAATTGTCTTTGTGTGATCTGGTAATAAAACTGTTACAGGTTATAGCAAGATGTGGGAAGACACTGGTCAGTTCTGACGACAGTTCGGCGAATGCGGACGGCATTTTCGATCTCTCCCGTAATCTCTGCTAACGACCTTGTAACTGTAAAGATCAACTACCAGGTACTATCAGCTAAAGACCCCAAACTGGTAAGAAGCAAACCTCTCTCGAGCCCCCCCCCCCCCCCCACACATTACATACACGTAGAAAAATCGAGTCTATGACAATATTCTCCGAAGTTGCTCAGTTCTAATACAGTAGGAAAGGTTAGATGTCATTCGTTTGTTCATGGATCATCAAACAAAGAATTTTAGATTGCCATGCACCAGGTGGGTGCTGTACTTGGAATGTGGAATTCTTTTGTTCAAGGATCAATCAAACAAAGAATTCCACGTTTCGCGTATTAGTACATGCATCAGTAGGCATCCACAAACTTCACGATACGTTCGGCTTTCAACAGGTCTACGATGATGACGTGTTCTTCATTGTTGAAAAGGGGGTCACTGTTGTAATACTCTGATTATAATGGAATAAAGCAACACAGGATACAGGGGTTATGTGCAAAGGGTATATGTAATTATGCCAAGTTGAAGAGATTCTGAGAAATTGCAGAGAGATTCCCTAAAATATAGGAAATGTTAAGGAGTCTCTTATCGTATCCAAACACAGGGTTTCAAATATGATCCAACCAGAGACGGGTACAATGTATGGCTGCTTCACTGAATTCCTGAAAGGTCCTTGTTTGTGCATTGTGCTAAACATTTGGGCAGACCAAGAGATGTCCATTGTCTGTGGTGCTGTGTACAATCACATAGTGTCCTTATCTTCTTCCGGTAGCCCCCACTTCTGCAAGGAAACCTTATATCGGCTAGTTTGGTTTCAATCTGTTGAGCATCGCCAGTCAGCCATGAGGATTCAGCTCCAGGTGGAAGATGTCAACAGGTTCAATACCAATAGATGTACTTGGTTGATAGCAGTCTGTCTTCTCCCACAAGGCGATCTCTTAACTCTTTTGAACGGTTTCAGGTTGGGGCTTTGCTTGAGAAAAACACTCTCTGGATTTAAGAATGTTAGCAACTAGTTTCTGTCCGGACATGGGTGTTCACATGGGCGCTACGTACGACGATGTTGGTGGGGCACAAATTTCTGCAAGATGTATGTTGTATCCTTTGGAGTGGTCGAGACATTCCTGTGATAAACCGGCAGGGGGATTAGCGCTGGATCAAGCTTTTTGGCATGGGGTGATCTTTCCCATACAGACAGGGCAAGCATACTCTGACACATGAGTAGCACAGGACAAGGCCGCTGATCTAGGCATGTGGGCGACACCCCATCTTGTGCCAGTGAGTGTGTTCAAGATGTATTGCGTGAACATATTTGATCTTCATCTGTTGATGTGGTCTGGAGAGTGCGTCCAAGGTAACTCCTACGGTAGACAGGGTATTGTCTAGTGCTTTAGGGTGTCCAGACCAGAGTTACTAAGGACGTTTGGTCTTCACGGTTGCATGATCGAAAGCACACATCTGTGTCTTGGATGAAATTGCACGTAGGTGGTTTTCCTCATAGTAAGGAGTGAGTTATTCCCAACCTTTGGAGAGTCTCTCTTCGACCACTGCCAGTCGAATCTGTTGCCAATTTCCCGACCATCTGCATAGATAAAATGACAGGTTCATGCACACCCTAGTTGGTCATGGTGTAGGATGTTGAACAGGGAGAGGTGCGAAGCACGAACCCTTGAGGTAGTCCATTCTTAAGCCTATGCGGTCTGCTCTTCTTTGCTCCAAGCTGAACAAAGAACATCCTGTTGCAAGCATCCTTGTGAGCTCAGCTAAGAAGATCAGGAATTTAAGGGCACTTTTTAACGGGAAACTAATAGATCCCTTGCAAGCTACCCTTAAATGTACAAGTATTTACTATGTAGTTGATTTGCTTCCAAACATAGTAAACCAACAGACTGATAGAATTAGGATCATTTTAGGAATTATTTTTTGCATAAAAATATATTCAAGAAACAGTGTCAAAACATAAAATGGTAAAAATATGCACTCCAGAGCAAACTGGCAGCAGTTTGAGCATTCACTTAACCACTTTCTTTAATTTAAGGGAGCCTTAAGTGTTCTTTTCCACTTAAGTGTAAGAGTGCTTTATTCATAAAGCCCAAGATTTCCGACATAGCATGTTTTGGTTTTAGGTTTGGGTTGGTGTGAGTGTTTTGGTGTGTGTTTTTTGTAGCCAAACGAAGGTACCATCTACATCGTATTAAGCGTGTCTTTGTACAATCAAAATTCAATTCTACAAGAAGGAAGTGAACGGTGGGTCCGACTGTCGCACGGCATACACAATACATATGCATATTGCGTTGCCCTTAGGCGTTCTCTATAAAATTCACCATCCACATGACTTATGAATTTTCTCTTAAAAGATCATGTTTTTTTTTTTTCCCCCCCCCCTCTCCTTGATGAAAAAGTTAAGTTCTCCCCTCTCGCTTACTTTTTTTCATTACACCCTCCATCAAATCTCCATTCCCCTGGCGTAAAGAAATGACCCTTGTTATAATACCTCCATTTTGTGATAAAAGATTAATATGATTTTCTCAATTTTATTTGAGAAAGATTTCATGGGAAAAGTACTTTGTTTATGATAAAAAAAGAGGAGGGGTTCCACAGTGCTAGGTTGAGAGCAGGACAGGTTGTTGTTTACTAGATGATTGCCAACAAGAAGAGAAATGGGATTTCCCCAAGATGTAAACTTAGAAACTGAGTCAACTTGTTTATGCATTGAGATCAAAAACAGATTGCAAGATTAGGGATTCCCCATGAAGTTATATATAATTGTGAGGTGATGCAATGTTAGATGATATAATTATGTGAAATCTTGGGATTTGACAGTGCTAGGTATGTTTATGCATGATAATGTTTAATACCTATTTTTTAGGTATTAGGAAATACTAGTTATGAAATATTTGTATATATTAAGGAGAACTTTGCCAGAAGATTGGCCAGCAGCCAGTAGTAGCTAGAAGCTATAGGAATTTTGATCTGCAATAATTGCAGACCTGACTTGGTGCCAGGATTATTATATTTAATTCCAGTGACGCAAGGTGCTAGAATAATGTACTCCCCATCCTCTTTCCCTAATATCCTTTTCTACTGGTCGTCTTGAGCCCAAAGGTGCTGGAAATCCAAATAGGATTCAACAATTGTGGACAGATTAGAAATCGAGGTGATTATGTGGACTGAGATCTGTGGAATATAGTGTCGTCGATGGACTGATTCAACCTTGTCATTTAGACTGCTGGAAAAAGTTATCTTCATGACTGAGAAGATTTCCAATGGAATATTACCGGATTATAAGTGTGACTTTGCATGCTGTCATTTTGAGTCTAGCTGTGAACTGCAACACTTCTGGGACATTAGTGGAAATCTGTGATAAATAGGTATCAATCTTATAAATTGTGTAATTACTATGTAATATTGTTTTTGGACATACCAAATTCTTGAACCAAACCAATTAAGATCACTAAATCTGTTTATTAAATAAAATTTAGATCACTTACGCACAAGGCTCATTTATTGTGTTTGATGGTCATAACAACCCTCCAGTACGTCCATGCTTTTGTCCATCAAGACTAGATTGCAAAAATGTTTTTTTTCAAAAAACTAAAAAATTAAAAAAAAAAACTATTTATTTTGAAATCTAATTTCTGCTTTTAGAGAGCTGCAGTATAAGAAATGCTTTAATGAAATCAAAATTATCCCATCTAAATCTAGGTATTCATTTACTATGGGTGCCAACTGACCCAGTCCATAATAGCTTTTGAAAGTATGACAGACTCATAGGGACCACCAACTGCATGTGAATTCCTGGGCTTTACTTTGTACATCAGCAAATCCTTAGCGCCCTATAGGTGGTCTATTTTTGCCAATTGAACGGGACCAAAAAGCATACAGCACATAACCTCATCATATTCTATACCAGGTTAGAAGTTCCTTGCTATTGGTGTAGCTGGTTAGAGTGAATAATAATTTTCATGAAAATAAGCAAATGAGCTCATTAATATTCATAACCTGTCCAAAAAAAATCAGCACATGCTCAATCATGTCTATCCCCGTGCTATGATGAGAAGTCCATTATTATCGGTTGTCTGTAGAGTGGATAATGTAATTTTCTGATGTGTAGACTCCAGAAAGGCATCCACCTGACATACTCACATAGGCCCTCCAGAAAATGGTGTGGGGGCCAAAAAAAGCAAACCAGTCCTGCTTTTTGGTCTACACCCTTAGGTTCGTATAGGACCAGGTAAGTCAAAATGTTTTGCCTCAAAGTGATAGTTATTCACACTTTCTTCGAAAAGTAACTAGCAAATTTGAAAGATTTAAATGCAAAAAATTTCAAAATAAATACAAATACCTTGTGTCAGTGTAAAGGAAAAAGTCTTTCGGTTGGGAAAAAATAAATTAGACCGGGTCTAAGTTAGACCTGGTTAAACTCTTTGTGCATACGGACCTTATTTTTGTTTGCGCCGTCACCAAAAGATACTCAATTTTCTCTGCCTCACCAATTAGACCCACTGCTTTGGCCCCACAACTGTGGTTTAATCACATTTTATTGAAAATATGCAAATGAGTTCATTAATATTCATAACCTGTCCAAAAGGTATACAGCACATAACCTCATCATGTTCTATCACCGTGCCATTGACGTGTGACCATGGATGAATAGACTAGCACGTAGTTTAAAATCTCTCAACAACAGCGCCATATACGCCATAAGGCACACCATACCTCCACTGTGTTGATCGAATTGCAAATCCCGATTTATTTAGGATCCCTGTTGGATGCAATGGTCCTTGAGTAGTGTCCCACATTTGTCTTGTCAAGAGTGGGGTCAAAAGGTCGTCAGGAGTCAGAGGTCAGGGCCTAAAAATGGTGACCTCATCGTGACCTTGTCCCCATTCACAAACCACCAAGGCAGGACCAACATGTTGTTCAGTGAATGCTGTATTTTTATTGTAGTAGGAATAATGACATGCCTGATGTGCCTTTTTAATATCACGGATTGCAGTCTTTTTTGAACATGTCCTTTCTTAACATACACACAATATTTTACGTATGTGACAGTCTAAATCAATGTTAGTTTATTATACAATTATTTAATAAAAACCATAAACTAGGTACAACAATGATACAGGGTTATTTACATCTATTATAGGACCGGAGCCAGAGATGTTATAAAACAAAAAAGGTACCCAAGATCTAAAAACACTAGTAGCATTCATGGTCAAATGCAAAATACCACATTTATCTAAAAAATTGTTTCAGGACATAGGCATATATTTTACATCTTTACAGGGTGGGGGTATGATGTCCAAATCTCAGCCACAACATAGATAAACATTGGAAAGTTTGTCCCCTCCAATAAAACCTGAGACAAATATACCGTGGTCTAGATAAAACTATGAACAGATTGGCCCCAAAAAGTGCTAAAGTAATTATATCTGGAATCTGTAAACAGACAAATTATTGTAACGATCTTTCTAAACTCAATCGAGACATTTTTAAATGTTTGCATTCGTTAATAGCAAGCAAAATGACCTTGAGCTATTTGTTTCAAATCCTTGGAAACAACTCACCGCAACCCGGATTGGTATTTTACTGCCCATCATGGAGTGTCCCCAAGGATATTTTTCAGCTATAGTTAAAACTTAATAGAGGAAAAGCAGGTTTCCTTATAGAATCATTACCCCTCTCATAGCAACATTTATTTTTTAAAGAGCATGAGGATATTCCATAGAGACGCGCCCTCACTTTTTTTGAACCCAGTTTTTGGCATATTTGGAATGCTTATCATGTATTAGATCACACAATGATTCCGAATACCGCTCATCTTTATGTAATAAATGATTATTTAGTAATTTCTGACATGCACGACATAAATTCAAAGCATGGGTTCCTATATGAAACGCTATAGGGACGAGCATGCAGGCAAGTTCAACAAGTTTGCCTGGGTTTTCCCTCATGCTTGTTTGGCCATAAACCTTCGAAACGTTCTCGGTAGGTGGTCTCACCGATCAATGCAATTGAGAGAAATTTGTATCCTCAAAATCTCCTGGCACTTTAACCATCTAAATAGTACATACAAACAATATAACAATGGGTGGGCAGGCCAAAAGAGCAAAGCTCGAAACATGAACCTGGGGTCCCGCAGACACCACACACCTGCATAGTGATGCTATCAAGTCAAATGAGTCTAAAAGTCGGGTCATATTTCATTTTTTTACTTCCAGGTAACTGTAATGCACCATTTCGCAAGCTAAATTTTGCAGAAACCCCATTGAAATTGACCATTATATAATTCCACAGATAAAATCAGTTAAGGGTGGCAAAAAAAACAATGTAATGTTGTACAGAAATCAAAATTGTTGGACTCAGACGTCATACAATACTAATACGTAAGGCAGTAAAAGAATGGTTAGTCGGCAAGTTATGGGGCGGCGAGTTATGGGCGAGTTACTACTGTTGGACCAATGGGCGAGTAACTGTTAGACCATCTGGCGAGGTACTGTTAGGCCATGGGACGATTCTGTTAGACCAGTGGGCGAGTAACTATGAGTCCAATGGGCGAGTTACTTTTAGGCCAATCGGCGAGTTATGTGACCAATTGGCGAGTTATGTTTAGAACAATTAGCTTGGTTTTTGTTTAATTGATTTATGGTTTCAATGATTGCTTTATTCTATTTTATTATTTTATTACTTTTTATTTGTAATACATTTAAAAATCGTTTAAATTATTTTTTAATTACTTCAAATGTGCACTCTATATCGGGCAGGATGGACCATGTCTTGGACTGAGGTCCGGATGCACATCGCCAACGCAAAAAAGTTGTACTAAAGATACCATAGTACTAGATTCAATGTGTTAGGCTGGATATTTTCGGTCTTGCTTGTCTTCTTCAAAATTTGTGTACTTGCTGTAAGAGGCAAAAGTTGGAGTTCCAGAAAGTTTCTATAACATGGTCCATCCCAAGAACTTGTCTGTGAAGTCCAAATCTTGGGCCACCGAGATCCAAATTAACCGAACCCGGGTATGGGTACCTAATTGGTCAGATTGAAATCGGGACATTTTAAAATTAATAGTAATTTAATCAAATAGGCTTATTTTATTCGCACCCAAGTACCACGTATGATTAACTCATCCTTATTTGCTCTTGCATGGTTTATATCACAGGGGTTCTCAATTATTTTTCACCAGGGCAAATTTTATTGACGATCTGTTGCGGGCCAAAATGCTGCGAAACAGCAACGTGTGAGGTCGGGAAATCTGAGGAGGAATAATCGGCGAGTTAGGTGGCGGTGAGTTATGTGGCGACGAGTTATGGGCGAGATACTGTTATACCTTGGGGCGAGTACTGTTAGACCAGTGGGCGAGTTACGTGGGATAACGCGCCCCACGTGGCTAACAGTAACTGCCAATGGTCTAACAGTAACTCGCCGATTATCCATCCCAAGTAAAACATTTTACACTTGCAGGTGTACTATAATACACACCAAATCTTCATGGGAGGACCTTTGAAGTACCTGTTAAGTAGCCACGGAGTTACCACCCCTGGTACCACATCGTGGCGCCAAGTGAGGGGTAATAATCCACCTAGGGTAAACACGCGATAGGCTTAAATAGTCACCCCATGCGGGAATATACCTGCATGGATACTCCCAGGCCAAATGAGCTTTTGAGTTATGTGTGATTTATTGTAGTAAATTTTCCATGATAAAATTTTGGTTTATATGTGATATGTTTTTTACACAAAATGTCAATATAGTGGTATTGGGTAAGTCATTGTCAAATATAGACATTACTAAGCTATTGAAATGACCAGAAAGTTTGTAAACAACCAATGGACTGTTTGTGCCCTCTTATGGGCCACGTGCTCATACTAGGAAGCCGGTGAGGAGAACCTGTGAAGTTACTCCCAAGGAGTAACTGCAGAGGATTTATCCACTACTATAGTAGCTGTCACAAAAGAACGGCCTCGCTTCTCAAAATGGGGCGTACCGTGCGTAAACACGGAAGCGTGGGTCCGATTGGGTTTGAAGCAGGTCATAGCCATAACAAAGCGCGTTAATCGGATGGCTGATATTGTGCGTCGTTTCCGAGCAGTTGCGTAAAGAGTAAATAGGTCCCCCATATCGCTCATTATAGCTGATCGCGGCGTATGCGCAGTAAAGTGAGGGCCGTTCTTTGTGACAGCTACTATAGTGGCTTACATGGGTACCCGTCAGTCACATAGCAGGCAATGCAGAGTACATATAGGATGGGACTGCTAAGTAACATAGCTGCATCCACCCAGTGTGCTTGTGTACTTTTACAAGTACCTAGTTGTTTTTTTTTTATAGGTTCTGACATCAATACTGCATCAAGGGGGTGCCCTTGGAGTAGACTAATAGAGTAAACATAGGAGTAGCTTAGCTCGGGGTTACACCATGGTAGGAATATTGCTGGGTGTTTGTGGAGGTGTTTTGTGTTTCTTTTTAACACAAGAGTGTATACCTCTTTCAACCCAACATACCAAAACTCTGATTGCTTAAAATTTGTAACAAAAGAATTACAATGCATAGGAAATAGGGTGGGTTAAAATTAAAGCCATCATTTCCATTGTAGAATTTTTTTCTTGTTGAGGTTTTTCAGATTAGATCCATTCTGATGAAAGAGAGATTCATTTCTGATTTTGTATAAACTTCTGCCAACCCTCGGGGTATGCGCTGCCTCTGCTCCCCAGCTGGGTAAATGGTGCTACTGATATATGCACCTAAAGCACGGAGGTCAAGGTACAAAAATCAGCTGTTACAAGGGACAAGTGCTACATCATTAACCACAATGAGTTGTACAACACTAGGTTATTTTCAGTAAAATATCAAGTGACATTATTAAATCATCAAGTTTCCCAATCAGAGAAATATAGATTCATAATCAGGAAATGTTGCTGGGCTGTAAAAAATCAATCAAAACAAAATAATTTATTAAAATTACTTCTAGATTTACATCACATGATCATTAAAAGACAAATTGCCAAGTTTGTTGATCTATATTTGTGGAAGCAGTAAATAACAGCTTGGGTCAGAAGCATAGATCACTTGCGGGAGATTTTCTGACTAATTTCACCTCTCATTTACAATCATTCATATAAAATTTTTCCTCTACAACCCTAGCTGGTAGCCTCAATTGGTAAGACCCACCATGCTAGTACTACGAGGTTGCTGGTTCGAGTACGGCCAAGCCACATGGGGTTTTCAACGCTTGCACTGGCCATCTCCGGGGAAGTGAATAAAAATACAAGTTGAAAAACCCTTAACAAAAACACACCTTTTGACTGTTAATTTTTTTTATCAAGTCATTAGGCCAAGAAAAAAAAAGTTTGTCTCAGAAGACGTGCATATTTTCTTTAAAATTGGTCTTTAGAGCATTATTTTTTCTAGGTTTTGCCTCACTTGAATTTTTTTTGGAAAAAAAGGTCAGATGAAAATTTGGCCAAAAGAATTGAAAAAGTGGCTGAAAAATGCAATAAAAGAAGAAAACAAAAATCCTGCATTTTGCATTAGTATTCTCTCTCTCTCTCTCTAAAAAAGTGCATTTTGCATTTTTGCCTTAGTGATACTAGGACTGATTAGACCAGACCTACCAATCAGTTGACATTGGCTTAGGCAAAAACAAAAAACAAATTTTCATGGAAGAAATGTGAAAAATTGCAAATCAAAAATATGAAAAAAATTTTTTAGAAAAATGCTAATGTGAAATGCGGCAATTTAAAAAAATAAATAAAAAATAAATAAAAATGATACATTGGTTTTTGCATACAAACTATTCATTATGGCACAGTAGCCTATGACCTGGTAAGGTGAGGATTATTGAGGTGGGAATTATATGAGGTGCGGAAAAAAGTAGTTATGTCATGTTTAAGTATCAATAAATATGCATATTAACGGCAGTGAGTATTATAGTTTCTTAATTATGTACAAATGACCCC
>JAMKCH010049283.1:0-17707 GCA_023653785.1 Ophioderma brevispina | reverse complement strand
GGGGAAGCTTAGGCAGATGAAACCTTTATATACCTAAATTGGGGCTATCCCCCTTTAATTTTAACATAAAATCTAAAAACAGCAGCCACAACAAAAGTTTGTTCAGAGTATGAATTTTTATACTTGTTAAAAAACAACAAGAAAAAGAAAACTTAAGTTTTCCAGTGACAAAGAAAAAAATGCTCAACTATATGAGAGAATTGGGTTTTCGATTATTGACATTTCTGCAAAAAGTGTGGCTTTCTATTTATATTTGAACTTTGCATGATTTTTGCAACAGGAAGTGCTCAGGCTCAAGGCAGCGGTAAGAAGAGGGTAGCCCGCATGGACAAGGTCGGAATGAACTCATACGACACAAGAAATGATGACACAGATTCGAGTTTGGTGACGATGACAAGGAGATGGATACTACACATCAAAAATCCAAACAAATTCCACATCCGGAGAGACTTAGGATGCATAGAAGTGTGGGGAAAGAATGTCGCCAGAAAGGGGCTGGTGAAATGGGGTAATCTTGATATTCTGCAGGTTTGTTATCTGAGGTTTGTATTAAATCTTAAAAATAAGGGTTTGCTATTCCGAATCTCAAAAGGGTTGGCTATTCGAATCTTAAAGGGTTCGCTATTCCGAATCTTAAAAAGCTTGCTATTCAAATCCTAAAAATGGATTTGAAAAAGATTCGGAAAAGCGAATACTAAACACGCGTATCGGAATAACAAACCTTTAGAATAAAACTCTTCAGAACAATGAACCTTCGAATAACAAGACCCCGGTGAAATAACAGGGACAATGGGTGATACTCCAAACAATGCTGTGAAGGCAAAGTTTGAGAAGGGGGTTTCTTATGAAAAGCAGCTAGACTTACCAGGAAATCCAGCCATAAAGTTAAAATAGAAAATTTCAATATTAGTATGTTGAACAACAGCAGAAAGTCTATCTGGTGGTTTTTGTGTCGCCGCCCTAAGACAGGAAAGAACATAGGGATCACTTTGTCACTGTTGTTGTGATCTATGAGATTCTGTTGTGAAAAAGGGTGATCATTTGCCTGTAATATCCTCATACCTTGATGGATTTAACCAAACTTGGTCACAGGTGCAACATTGCTCCCCCACTTTTGCTGAGGTCAAAGGTCACATGCCGAGGCAAAGGTTCACATGCCAAGGTCAAAGGTCACATGCAAGGTCAAAGGTACTTGCCAAGGTCAAAGGTCAATGCCAAGGTCTAAGGTCACATGCCAAGGTTAAAGGCCATGTGATGTCAAGTTGTAAAATAGGCTGAAAAATGTTAAAATGACCTCATTTGAAAAGTGAAGTTCAATGGAACAAAACTTGTATCATAGGTGCAACCATGGATCCATCATTTGTTGATGAGGTCAAAGGTCGCATACAATGGTCAAAGGTCATATGAGGTCAAGTTGTTGTAAAAATAGGATAAAAATGTAAAATTGACCTCATTTGAAAAGTTGAAGTTCAAATTGCGAACCAAACTGAACATGGTGCAACATGGGATCCTCATTTGTTGAGGAGGTCAAAGGTCGCATACCAAGTTCAAAAGGTCAGTTCAATTGGAACCAAACTTCAAATCATATGTGCAACATGAGATCTCTCATTTGTTGATGAGGTCAAAGGTCACATATCAAGCGGTCCAAGGTCATGTTAGGCATAATTAATAACCACGATGGAAGGCGACCCAAGCAGTCCGAGGACCGATGTTTTTTAGGACCAAGTGTGATCTGATCATGTGTTTGAGCTAAAGTATGGGTACCAGAGTGATGGAAAAACAATGGATGTGCAGATGCAATGTGATTAACCTGTAAGTGCAATGAAGCCATCCATAATTATATTGCATCATACATATTATTCATAGAGATCAGACAAATGTCTCACATTGTATTTTGAAATGTCTTAAAGTCAAGACAAAAGGGGTTGGATTTATTTACTTATTATTCAATATTAAACAAGCTGAATTTCATATTTCCTACAATATGAAATGGAAATTGCAATTTTTGTACTAAAGAAATAATTTTTCAAGCATAAAATAAGGCTATTATTTTGGGGGACACCTGGTACTTGTATGTGAAATCTCTTGTGCACTTTAATGTACAGGTATCCTGTATCTATGGTCTGGAATCAAATCTGAGACGCGTCGCTAAAAATGATGTGCGTTGGACCGTGTATGCACAGCTGCATTTAACCTAGTAACAAGGCTCCTAGTAACGAAATACGTTTTTTATCGCGATTGGTCAATTCAGAGAGGTCAGTTGCACTTTGCTGCGCGCTACGCTTGGCGCAAATACTCACTGCGATGGCGGCAGGACGACGCGTTCAGATTTGATTCCATATAAACAGTAAACAGAGCACATCATCATGCCCAAAATTGCATTTGGAAGCAATTGGTTGAATTTCATATTTATAATGAGATAATTTTTTTCAGTGAGACTTTGATTTTTCAGCAGGACAAACACCCACCTTTATTCAGTGATGTGACATGATTTTCAGCTTAATTATTAGCATTTGAAGTAATAAAAAGCCATCTTTTTTTCATTGTATTTTTTTCCTCACAGAAAACAGTTCATGTATGATTTTGACTTGCCTTATAGGTGTTTGTGAATGTGATTCATGAATAGTTGACTATATTTTGGGGTGGGCAAGTTACAAATTTTTTTTTTTAATCGGTTGGATTTATGGCCATTTTGGCTCCTTGAAAAAGAACTCTAGCAAGCTTTTTCACTGAATATAAAGGTTGGGTTGGTTCTATTGGATTTTTAAGTGTGTGACATAGTCAATGGGCCTTTTAGGTTAAATGAGTTATTTGCCAATATTTTGCCACATACAAACTAATGGACAACTATGTAACATGCACATGTTGGCAGCTAGGTATATTGACTCCCTTTGTAAAAACCATAGGTTTCCACAAATAACCAAGTTCATGAATTGGTCTAGAATAAAGAAAAAAACAGTCTTACTGGCAGAGGGCGTGTAGTTCAACTCATTAGGCACAGCTTTACAACTTTCACCCACTGGTTAAAGTATTTAGAGAAAAGGAATACACCTCTTTACACACAATGAGTTGCCTGATGACTAGTATTATGTGACCCACTCCTACAAAACAGGAACAAGTCCCAGTGACCTATTCCTCATTTGATAAAAACAGTCAGATATGTCTAAATCCCCAGTTCATTCATCTTTAAAACAACAAAAGCAAGATGGACTTAGTTGTCTTTATATACACTAAAGCCCCTAGCAGTGATGATTCAAGCTGACCAAAAATGCATGTATCCCAAATGATGCTCAAAATTCTTTGGCTTTTAAGCACTTGTACCTGGAGTAGACAAAAGACTGGAATGCTAAACCGTTACCTGTGCTTTATATAGACAAAAGACTGAATGCTAACAGTCACCTGGCTTATGTATACAGTTGTCTGGCCACTGGTTGGCTGAATTCCAATAGCAAGCATAACAAATAAGGTCTGAACACCTACTGATTGAATCTTATGTGATTACCTGGTCTTTCACAACAAACCTTCATTGCAAAAAAAAGGGGGTGTTTGTCACTGTGACTTGTTCTTGGGTTTGTAAAGTGGGTCACATAATGTTATTAATTAGTACCACGCAGCACATGCTGGTATGAAAAAACACCCCAATACCATTCAAAGGTTAATAGCAAGTTTGATAAACTGGTTGCAGAGGCTTGACCTTACAATAATAGACTCTTAAATGGTTCACTCACACACACGTGGTCTTGTTTGGTTGTTATATGCATTGCCTTGCCTCCATTGAAGAGAGTTTTGAAAAAGTTGTATTTTTCTGCCATTGAGAATAATTTGCCATTTTTTCTTTGACAATATTGCCATAAACCTTATAAAGCACTATTGGGTAGTTTCTAGTAAACTCAAGGATGAAGAAGCATGTTGTTTTTGTTTTTTCAAAAGTAGCAGAAAAGCCCCTCGACGCATGTACAAAAACTTGAATCCACGGAACCAAACTAAAAATTTATCTTCAGGGAAAAAAGCTTGGCCGATGATTTTCAGGAGCCAAAATGGCCATAGAATTAGAATATGGCTGCATTTACAGAAAGCATTTGTAAAAAAGTTCATACTTGCCCACCCCTAATCTGATGCTGCAAACACATGTGTATATGATACAAAGACTGAATTCCACAGGTGAATGAATGACATTCAACTCGCCTGTTTCAAAAGTCACCAATATAAGCATTTGTTTCATTCATTGCTTGCAACAGGATTATGGGTCATTCCACACCAAAATAAGAGTGGCCTCCAACTAGACCCTTTCAGATTTTCTTCAGATTTTGCTTTCAAAGAATTACAAAATTATGGCACAAAAACAATCTTTACAATTAAAGGTGGGCTGACCTGATCACACAGCCCCCCCCCCCCCCCCACTTTCCTCTTTGACTGAATGGATCCCCAGTGAGTTTAGGGTCAGGAAATGTTTTATTTTGAGATTATGAAGGAACAGAAATCCAAAATTCAATTAACCCATATTAAGATAACACTCACCCTGTCCTAGGTGCCAATTTATAATATGGCATTTTTTATTCTACATCCAAAGGCTAGCACCGATTTAAAACTCAAAATTTGACCAATCAGATGGGTTGGTTTTTTATGCATACTGTCAGGACGAAACATATGAAAAAAAAACGGTCCACCCAACCTTTAACACACTACTTTACTAATAGGACTTCCAAAAAGTGTGAACCTTTAAAAAAAAAAATCTCAAATTTTGAAAATTTGGGCATCTTCCAAAAAATGTGCTGTTATTTGCTTTGTTTGTTACTCGTGAGTTGCAGTGGCGTAGCCAGAGGGGGGGCGCGGGGAGGCAGATTCCCCCCCGTGGGGAATCTTGCCCCCCCCCCCCTGAAAAATTAGTGATACTAAAAATTTTTATTATATGCTTGCCCCCCTGAAAATATTTGTGCCCCCCCTGAAAAAAAAAAGCTGGCTACGCCACTGGTGAGTGACTACTGTATGATTTCAACTACTATGTGCTGCTAGTATTAAAAAATTTGATTTCCATAGTTGTGAGGTGTATTTATGGATGTTATAGTTCAGTAATTAGTCATCCTGAAGAAGAGGTAGACTACTTCATATGATAGTACAATCATATGTTTGATTTTACAATTACAATGGAAGTCTGTCATGAATACAATATTTTGGCATTTTATCTGTTGGCAAGGAGAAGACGGCAGTAGTGCACCACATTACCACAAGCGGTATATAGTTATGCCGTTTTGCGGCGGTCGGCCATGACCGGCACTTGCTCCAACGGCCCGTACAGAAGGTCATTTGGAAGGTTGCGATCGGGCACTTTACTTCAGTGACTGAAAAACTACTACATAAATGCCAAATAAACTCATGTTGTCCATTTGTGTCATTAGTGTAGTCAAAGTCAAAATGGACCGTGTTTTTCTCGGAGACGAGGGTCGTACATTCCTTTGCAACTGGTACGTGGGTTACCCCTTGGACCTTCCAAAGACAGTTGTATTGGTTAGTGGATAAAGGTCAGCAGGGGTCATTCAAGGTCAAATGGGGGTAAACTTTGGTGTATCCAGACGAACCTGGTGGGCGAGGGTCGAATGTTGATGCCCAAAAATTTGAAAGGTCCACGCCAAGGTCTTCAGGGTCATAAAGGTCAAAGGGGTCAAAGGGTAAACATGGTGTCTGGACATGAAACTTGGCGAGTAGGGTCGATTGTTGATGCCTAAAATTTAGGGTGGAACTGGTCATTAGTTGTCATTCAAGGTCAAGTAGAATCAATGGGATCAACTTGGTGTATCCAGACGAAACTTGGTGTGTGCACTCCAACTGTTGATGCCAAAAGTGTTAAAGGTCATGCCCAAGGTCATCGGGTTCATTCAAGGTCCCATGGGGTAAACATGGTAATATCCATATGAAACTGTGGTGTGTGGGGTCGATTGATGATTTTAAAGGTCTCGGGGGTCATTCAAGGTCAAAGGTCAATCAAGGTCAAACCATTGGTGTATGGATATAAAACTTGGAGGTCACGACAGGTCCTAGGCCTTCAAGATCCAAATTGGGGAAACTTTGGTGTATCCAGACAAAACTTGGTTGGTGGGTGGGTGCCCCTTGAGCGTCCGAAGACCAAGTTTTTATTGGTTAGTAACATCAAGGGTTACGAACACACTATGTAAAGACTAATAATCTTTGGACTAGCTAACTTTAGCTAAATTGGTTCCGCATTTGTGGGCCGCCAGCTATAGCTGGCAGACCCACTTAGCAATCCGTTTGTGCGTGGGGATGTGGTTGGGGTCCCTAATGTTATTTTTTTTAATAATTGACCTCAATTTGAAGTTCATGTTGGACCAAACTTCTGTCAACGGTTTAACAATGGGATCCCTCTATGTTCATGAGGTCAAAGGTAAGGTGCCGAGGTCAAAGGTCATGTTGAGGTCAAGTTGAAATAGGCTAAAATTTAAAATTGACCTCAAGTGAAAAGTTGAAGTCAATTGGAACCAAACTGTGTCATAGGTGGCACATGGGATCCCTCATATGTTGATGAGGTCAAAAGGTATGAAGAGGCCCACAGCTTATATTCTTTTTGAATATAGCGAGCACCGCAAAATTCTCGTATTTTGTCATGGTTGCAAGGTTAACGGCACACTTTTTCGCTGATTGGCGATGTAATTCCAATGTGTGTTCCGTTACGAGGCTTGTGCCGACAGTCCTATTTTTTCCTAAAATCACTCTGAATATGTGTTCAAGTTTGCTCATATATTCGAATATAGAAATCCAATATGGCCGCTATCACATTCAAATTCATTCAAATGGCCTTAATTTTATGCACTAGATTCAGGTTTTAAGCACAAGGAATCTTTTGGACGGGGTATTGACGTGATTGATCACAACCATTTACCATCAAAATCCCAATCTGCGCACTCTAACAACCCAATATGCCCTGAAATCAAGATGGAAGCCAATATGGCTGCTTTTAAGATCTTTAAAACCTACAAAATTGTCATATATTAATAATATATTGGCCGTCATTTGAATTTTAAGGATGTTGTCAAAAAAATATTACAGATACGAGTGTATGTCCAAAGACATACATCTCATACTTTAATTAAAACTTTAATAATCATTTAGGGTGTTTAAACTAAATACAACAGATGGATCGTATTTATAGGTTTTAAAGAAGGTAAAAAGGGAGCCACATTGGCCCCCATCTTCAACCATTTTAATGTTAAAGAAACAGAAATTCAAGATAGAATGTAAGGTCAAATACTTATCCCATACCTTAATTACACCTTTATAAATAATAATTAGTTGAGAACTATAATACACAGTATTATGTAGGTATATAAGAATGGTTGTATTATTATTATTTTATTATTATACATGTTTAGAGGCGTGTATTGGCTGCCATCTGGAATTTGAAAAGTCCAGTACCAACTGACTTTTTAATTACGGACAAAAAATTAAGTTCATTTGAATTTGTTTTGCAATTGATCTTCAAATTAGGAACCGTGATAAATTCTTGTCATTGTGTGCACATAAACAAGTTGAGGGAGAGTTATAGAAAAGGAGATGTTTGTGTATAAATGCTAATGGTGGGTTGTGTGTATGCATGCATGCATGGGTTAGTGACAAGATGTTTGAAGTGGGGCTAAATTGGCAGATAACCACTAGCCTACTCATTGTTTGCGTGATGGTGGGGGGGGGAAGGGTATTAATTTCTGGTATGGTTCTGAGGAATTGACATGGTACAAATTAAATACTGCCAATAGTAAGCATGCACCCACAGTACATAGTGGGGGGGGGGGGGAGCGTAGGAAACGGATGCTTGATTTGGGCTTGGGGATTTCCAAACGTAATTTGGGGAACTGTACATGCTTTACTATAGCAGTCTCTGTGTCAGTTATATAACAAAAATCTCTTTAAACATTAGTTCGATACATTTAGTAATTTCATGATAAGTTTGGAATAACTTATTACTTTCAAATCTGTTGGGGGTTAGGGATTAACCCCGAAACTTCACAGGGGGCAGTTTTCACACATTGAAAGTGTCGACAAAGGGGACTAGCACCCAGAAGTTGCTGGGTTTGATTTCCCTGTTGCTGTTAGGTGGCATGTCCTTCCCTTTGAGTCTATTACATCAACCAAGGGGGCGCCCACCTAAATAGTTCCGGCAAAATCTGCGTAATACTAAGTACTCCTTTTTAAGCTTTTTTAAAAACAACCATGCGCCAACATGTTGTTTTAGCGATAGCTTTTGTCAACTATTGGAATTAGAAAGAAAATTAGTGTCAATCGAAAACTGTGAATTTTCTGCATTGATATAATATAGGAAACGGCAGATTTTTTTTTTACAAACCAAAATCGTTGGGAACTACATGCCTTTCATGTTGAGCATCGTATAGTGTGCTTCATTGAGATTTTGGCCCAAAATTATGCTCCAGAAGCATATGTCCATGAGACATAAGTATACTCGGAGACAGAAGCCCTTTGATGAGCGCATACTTCCTGGTTGTAAAAGGGGCCGAGCTATCAGCACATATGGTGCGTGGTCGGACGGGTTGACGCAAACAGCAGACATCTGGTGGCCAATCGAAGGCAAAGTGCATTTTTTCCGCAGTAGTAGTAAATACGCAGAGATACCAGGAAGTCTGCGACCGTCAACAGGGTTTGCTTGTCCCAAGCTATAATGTTCCTGGAGCATAAATATATGGACAATTATCCTGCGAATATGCTCCTGAGATATGGGAAGGTCAATGACGCCAGGAGCAATGGCAAATGGGTCCTGTTAGCAGTTGAGAACGTTTGGTCAAGTATGGCATGCTCCGGGATCTCCGGAGCACTGCATGTGCATTAAAATTTGGCTTAGAAATATTTCTCCAGCTTATGTATGTTCCAGGACCCTAGGGTCCTGTACCTTATGCTACTAGAGCATAATTTCGGGTCAATTATCAGAGTGTCAAACAGTGTTTTCAATGAAATGCTAGCTGTCACAAGCTGCCGATCTAACTTGAAAGTCAGTCATGAAAGTTGATATTTGATAAGGTAAAAAACTAAATAGTTATTAGAAATGGCTGGGCATGCAAGTAAAACACACCGTCCAATTGCAATTTGGTGAAAACGCATGGACTTTGAAGAGAGGAAACACTAAGGCAAGAGTAATTCTGTAATCTTATCCTTGGTTTAGTCAGGCAAGGTTGCAGAATTCGTAGCGGAGGGGTCATATGGCACTCTTCCCCGATTTAAAAAGGGATTTGCATGTTGGGAGGAGTTGGCGTCACTCATGATTTTGGCAATATATTGTTTTGCCTGCCGATCACGTCACGGTGACCAGCATACCGTGGGGCATTCCATGCCCAATTCAACAATAAGAAGTTTCACCATCACCTAGGGAGTTCTTCTTTTTTGGTGTATTGAAAGATATTCATGAGAAAACTAAAATCCTGAAATTTGAGCTCTGACCTTTCGTTTTCACGCTACAGCAATTTTAATTTGAAGGGGGTCACCTAAAACATGTCCTGGTGTGAAATTCAATATTAAGAGTGCCATAAGTAAAGAACTACACCTCAGACCCTTCAAACTTAGCATTCAGGATTACCTTTTGCTGCAGATTGCAAATATGTGATCAGAAAACAAAATGCAGTCTTGCTCCGATGAAAAGTTACAAGGGGTCAAAATAGCTCAAAAACCACTCGGACCATACTTGGGGGCCCATAAGTCAAAACTTAAAAGTGATATAACTTCCAATTTGGGATTGGGTGAAAGCTATCTTGAATACTACCCTTGTGTACAATCTTATATTATATTCAGGCTTATGAACAGAGCTATTAGCTGTCACAAAAGCAAAAAGTCCAAAACCTTGACCTTGACACCCTTAAAAATCCAATGTCAGACATTTTGCACCCCAATTTTCTGCTTGAAATTGGGTTAAGAGGGGCCCCTGCTGAAGTTGTGTGAAAGTTCACCATGTGTCTAACTGCCAGATGTAGGTAAACAGGCCTTCAAAGAAGTCTAAACTTCAACTAATATCAGGACATAAGTTCCCATTGAAAATGTACACAGAATTCTGAACTTTTGCAACCTGGTATTCAAGTGCAGTTTTAAGACTTTGAATCCAAGTTTGACCTTGTAGAACTCTAACAATGAAACTGAAACAAATATTACACATTTATAGCCCGATCTAGGTATTGGTAGAAATTTCAGGTTGGTGTCTTGTTTGGTAAGAATTTATAATAATTTAAAGAACTTCAGTGATTTGCTAAATCAGCGCAAATCGAAAAAATCATCACAAATCAGATTTTTGCATGCATGCAACAAGTACAGGTATCATAACTAGACCCTGCAAATGATAAGGACAAAAGTAACCGAATAAGGGACAGAATCGGAGATTTTAGCCTTACTGTCCGAACGGACACTTACTACACACGTAATTGAAATGGCGAATCGGATCTTGGAACCTGCCGTTTTCTTCCTTTTCTGTCCAAATTAATACAGCTGGAAAGGGTAACTTATGAGAATTCTAAAGACTTTATCCTTCACTTGGAAGCTATTTCTGCAACATTTCAAATATGTTGCAATCATGATTTAGTGTCTTTAATTATTCTAATTGAATTATATAGTAAACAGGAACTGTTGCAAAGTTGATAACCCAGTTTGTAAGTTCAAGTTTCCTGTGTGTTTCAATGAGAATTCTTTCAAAACTGAATTACATGAAAGTACGGGGCTTTTGGAAGACCAGTTACTTATAGAAGACCACTAGTGACACCACAATGAAGAAACTTTGGCCCAAAAATATTAAGCACGGACCCCCCTCAAACATACTTCAAGCAGAATGTGGTGCAGAATGTCTGACGTGGGTTTTTAGGGGTGCCAAGTCAAGGTCAATTGGAATTTTACTTTTTGTGACAGCTTTATCTCTTCCAACGAAGCGGATATAAGTATAAGATTGTTACACAAGGTAGTATTTAAGATAAGCTTCACCACGCCCAATTTGTAAGTTATATCACTTTACTTTTTGACTTAGGGCCCCCAAAAGTAATGGTTCGAGTGGTTTTGAGCCATTTTTTTTACCCGTATTTAAATTGGGGCAAGGTGCATTTTTTTTAAATATCTCGTTGCACCTATTGCAAGATCTGCATCAAAAGGTTATCCCAGAATGCCAAGTTTTGAAGGTCTGAGGGGTGTAGTTCTTTACTTATTGTCCCTCTGCATATTTTTAATTTCACACCGTAACATGGTTTTGAGGTGACCCCCCCAATTTAAAATTGGCTGTAGTGTGAAAACGAAAAGTACAGAGCTCAAATTTTCCAAATTTCAGTTTGCTCATTGAATACTTTCAATACACCAAAAAAGAAAGAAATTCATGCGGTCATGTGTACTCGTATTTGTTGAATTGCATGGAATGGCCCCGTGTGCTTTATTCGTACTGCGTTAACGAGCTTTAATTTTTATTCCGTCAGTGAGTTAGGTGGTCAATGACGTCACGGGTGGGCAAATAAGACATTCCCATGATTTTGGTCCTTAACATGCTCATTAGGCCTATAGTCGTAGATTCACTATATTTCCACAATAGATCTATAGCTTAAAATTCAAATTTATCACTATTTACCCCAAGACCCCCTATTCTTTTGAACAAAGGAACATTTTTACCGAGAAGACCTCTACTGTTCATGACTTGTTAGCCTTATATATAGGCTAATTGTCATCACTATCAAATTAGAGTCGGAACCAATGTTTCCTCATACCAGCCTCTCATGTCTTGTCCAATTCTTTTGAAACTCGCAGGTAAATGAAGTAATTACATTTCTTTGAAAAGTTATGTTGTGGCTTTTTGAATTCTTGAGGCAGATGTTGCGTTTTGGGGCATTTTTTTCGTCCTTTTGTGTTTTTGGCATGAATTTGTGTTTGGTAGGCAAAAGATTATGCTGAATTCGTCTGTTTTCCTACAATGTAATGCATGCTTTGTGAAAACTGAAAGCCAATGCATTATCAATGCTGGACTAGAGAGGCAATGCATTTGCAGCCTATAGTCTGATAACCACTTGGCCGTAAATTTCATGCTTATCGAGGTAGGTGATAGTTATGTTATTGCCGAAGGGTATTTTGTTATTGTTCCCACCAATATCTTCCCCAGTGTCTAAAGTTCAATGTGTCCTTGTACCATGTGTACTTACACTCATTCCCAGTTGCTCCTGAAATTAGTGCTTAGTGTTGCAAGTCTCAATTCACGAATGCCAAATGTTCACACATGGTTCAAAAGCGCACTAATAAGATAGTAATATGCCTTGAACTTTAACCTTGCACTGTGTTAACTGAACAGCCAAATTCCTCGCACTTCAACATCAATCATAAGTGGCCTTATAACACACAGCTACCTAAAGAGCATATTTAGCCCATCCCACACTGCATCAGTTTTGGTACATTTCACCTCACTAATCCACTGCCTGATCCCGGCATTTGATGATTGTGATCCCACAAAAATCCCTTTTTAATGCATACAACTCGACCTTTTACACCCATTTCCTGCACACAAAACTAGTACTTTAAAAACTTGAGAAATATGAAGGTTTTTGTGCTCCTTAAACTTCTTTACACTGCCATAATTACTGACATCTGTTAGTAGTTCAGAACATTATAGGCACATTGCAAATGGTATTATGGATTAGTTCAAAACCACTCTGCTACTATGAAGCAAGGTTAAATGCAACCACTGTTTATTTCCTTGGGAACTTGCATGATTACATCTAACCTGTAGCTTGTCACAATATTCCTGAATGTGAAATTGTTTTTTGCTTTTTCAATATTTTTTTTATGGGAGAACAGTGTTAAAACCTATTCTGGTATTATACGTTGGTAAAATTAGCCCAATTTGGGAAGTGTCGATGGTTGAAAATTGATTGTACTATTATCGAGTTATATTGATATGTATTTTAGTAATTTGTATTCGTTGACCATTTTACAATACTCTGTTAGTCAACACCACAAGTCATAATTATGACACGTTGACAAAACACAGGAGAATGTCCTTGGTGAGTTAAATTACCACCACCGAGGTTGGACCATGGACTTCATAAATAATTTAGTTCGTGATATATCACCATTTTGCATAGTGATTACTACACAAATTTTATATTGAGCTGTCCATTATCTCTTTTTAATTGTGAAGGGTTAAGTAATTTGTATTTCATTATTTGTTGTTGCAGATCATTAACTTGTATAACAAAGTGTATAATTTAAACAGGGCCCTCAGGGAGAGCATACTTTAAATACTGATGGGCTACTCTGTATAAAAATGTAACTAAAAATAAAATAAAAATTGACATAAAGGTTAAGTGAAGTGAACTACAGGTTAAGTCCCCGTGGGGTTGGGGGGGGGTTTCAACACAACTTACCATAACAGGACGTCCACAGACATCGGTCCCATTTTCAGCCTTCTGGTATATATCAATGACCCCTTTTTCATGCCAATTTGGTAATGCAATGGGTTTTTTTTTTCAAAATTTTCGAAATTTGTTGGAAAATTAGCCTCATTTTCTCATCGGAAACCAAACTTTTCTAACAATTGTTTGTCAAACTAGTCAAATTTCATCAATCTGAAGCCAAAAATTGTCCAATTTGTTAAAATGTCAAATTTTGCAGATGAAAATGGGCAAATTTGGTTAAATTTGGCCTAAAACTTTGCATCCTCTGTTATAGCTCTGGGTCCCTTAATGGCAAAAAATGGTATATGCTATGGTGTTTTACTTCGCCAGAATCGTGGAGGGCACGTCCCTACCCAAACCAAAGTGAGGAACCCCCCCCCCCCCCCGGGGGTTTAAGTAAGGAACCAATTAAGAAATGAAAAAGGTTATGAAATTACTCTCCATAAGTGTGTGTAAAAAGTTCACACACAATTGACAAACTCCTGTGATGCATGTCCCATGGAGCATGTTTTTACAGATTGAAATCTCGACGACTTAAAATATATACCAGCAAAAATTCTGCTGGTTCCTTGAGTTGAAAAGCAAATAAATCCGGTTTTCCATACAAGAAATATTGATTTAAAGTCCTTGCCATTAAAGTGCCCTATTGTGGGTTGTGTGTCGGGGTAAGTTACACAGTACATTAATACACTGTAAATCTCTAAAGTTTTACATAGATTGGGCTATTGAATAGCCTATGTCACTTGAAGTAATTGTCCAAGTGAATTAATTTTAAAAATCCCAAAGCCAGATTAATGTTGGTATATTTTGGTGGAGTTCACATCATAATAATTAGTTAATTACGTATGACAATGAAGTACCATTTACTATTGCAATTATTAAAGGCCGCATTTGTATTATCATAACAACATCAAATAAAATTGTTGGTTGGTTCCTTTCAGGGGTGAATTAATACACTGGTAGGCATTCTAAAGAATGTAAAACACCTGGCTTTAAAAAAATGGGAACGCCCTTTTCTGAAACTTTTTAAAGTGCCCGTGTAAATAGTAAACCAGTGTCAGTAAGGTACATTTCAGATAATGCATGGCCACTTCAAATCAATTAAAGGTGCATTTTGTGCTCTAACACCTCATTTTGTTTATGGTTCATTAGAATATCCTCAAGAAGATTATTCCCAAAATGTCAGTTGATTTTGATGATGCAGTTTGATGTTATTACAAATGTTTATAGCACGGTGCCCCGAGGCCAAAGGCCACTGCGTTAGAATTTCTGTCATTTTACGGACGAAAATCCAAAATGACTAATTTCTTCAGAGTAGATCGAATTTGCAAGTATGATTAGCACATGCTCTACTTTAGGCTAACGGGTCGATGATGTAAAATCTCAACTCCTTTGTGTAAAGTCAAGGGGATGAGGCTGTGGTTCACGAAAAGCCAAGGTTGAAGTGCTTGCGTTCAGTGATTATGAACTTTCAAATAGCATGTTTATAACTAATTACCGTTAAGAACAAAAAGAATTAACCTTTTAAGTTAGCTGAAAAAGAACTAGTCTGAAAACAAACTTTTTGGCCTAATAGAGAATTTTATGTAAATTAAAAGCAATGGGTGAAAACATCATCATCAGGACTTATATAGTAATTATTTAGAAGTAACTCATGATGGAATATTCAAAGAGGTATAGATCTATGATTTGTACCCTGTTTAAAGTGTTCATGTATACGCAAAATCAAAGCCTATTTATTCAGAAGCTAGAATTCCATTAGGCAATTGTCCTTATTTAGACTCTTCCTTGTTAATTAATGTTTCTTTTTAATGATTACTTTTTTATATTAAATATAGTGTAAAAGACACATGACTAAATGTCTTTGTCTTTCACCTAATAGTTTTTTATTGTCTATCAATAAGAACATCAGTGCTACCTACCTATTTCATTTTACACTCGATCTTGGAGAGTTGTATTGCATTGTGTGAATGGTTTTAGTTAGGTTGAAAACCAACTTTGTCCTGACATGTTACTCTTGAAGTGTTAAGACATTAAAGATACAGTTAACAGATTTTGAACACAGAAATAAACAAAAGATTAAATTACTAGTAGGGCCTACATCACATTAAAGTCTTTTGGAATCAATCCATTTTAGAGGAAAAGGTATTCAATTGAGAGCAGCTGTTATTACAGGAAAAGAGTATGGTGTGGGTTTTTATTCGCATTCTGCATTGTTGAAACAAATCAAGTAGGCTATATTACAACTGCAAATTCTTACCTCAAAGCTACTTACATGAAATATTCTGTCTCAAACAAGTCAAATGTATATCTTGTAGGCCTACTTACTCACAAGTAATAAATTTTAAATACATTGAAGTTTTGTTTTTTTTATTGTGAAGAACCTGTTATTGATATAAAAGTTAAACAAAGTTTAAAAGTTTTTCTTAAAGATGTTAATTTTTCATCTCATGTTGACCTAAATATAACATGCCTTAGACCTACATGATATTCCATTACCAGAGCTATTATCTTATTTACCAGTTTCATGTGTTGCTTTTTTTATTACTGGAACTCTTTTTCCATAATCAAAAGAGGTTTTTCCATTGCACTTCATTCTACCTCTCACCTTTACCAAAGTATGCTGAACTAAAATATGTTTTGCTTCAAACCGAGCACACTTTATAATGCTTAGAATGTGTCCTTGTAGCCCAGGCTTCGGACCCTAGGTTGTATTTAAATCATTAGCGTGTCATATGACGTGCAACTTAATGATGGCAAAAAAGCAAATGTATGTGTTTGGCTCCCTTAACCTTGCACTGTGTTAACTTGAACAGCCCAAATTCTCTCAACTACAACCAGTCATAAGTGCCCTTACCAACACACTGCTAGTCAGAGTGTATTGAGTCATCCCACAATGCACCAGGTTGGGACATTTCACTCAAAATGTCATGTGATCCAGCATGGGATCCCTCAAAATCCATTCTTTAAGTATTTGGTGCGCGTTCATGTTACCTCTGTGTATTTTCATAAAGTGATCACCCTTTTCCAGTTGGCTTTTAATAAACAAAATGTGTATATTGCAATTTTCTATTGTAATAATATATAAGGATACTTTTAAAGGATGTGTGTTGTTTCTTTGAATGGCCCATATATAGTGCTATTGCATCATTGATGCTCTGGTTACTGAAAGATTTGTAAATTTGAAGTTTCAAACAGAACCCATTTTGGGTGAAAATTTTGCAATTGCTTGGCCCAAATATCCCTTGTATTTGTGGGAAGTTTGGAAAGAATTTATAAATTGTCCCCACCCTATGAATTCGGCAGCCTCACCAGAATAAACTGCTGTTGAAGGTTGGCGGCAGATACTGATTCATGCCGGTGCGGAAGTAATTTAGTAATTTATTATAGTCCGGTGTATCACAGTCCCCGGCTACTACGGTAAGGAATAAGGCACTCAATTTAGTTTGACTCTCACGCAACATTTAGTTTCACGATTTATTCTGTTAAATAAATCTACTGTTATCTTCCTGTGTGGTTCTTCGCTAAGTTCTACTTTCGTGTCGCTTCTTTAACTCACTAGAATTAAAAAATACAATTCTGAAATATTTATTTTTGTGGTTTTGTCCTTGAAATATGATCATTTTTTTTTTATATAAAAATATAAAAACCTTGATAAACAAAGTTAAATTTGTTTTATTTTTCCTAATTGGTTTGATGCAAACCCCCCGAAACCCTATGTCCCTATGGTACGCTTAAATTACAATTGTCATTATTTTTTGGAGTACATTTTTTTCCTTTTTGGAAATACTCTTGATCACTAAGTATTTACTGATTGAACATATCCTATCTATCAAATAATGCCATAATGCATCAATTAATCCTAATTTTACCAGTTTTGTTCAAAAAAGTCTGTCCCTGGATTTTGAGTCATTTCCGTAATGAATGTTGAAGGCCTATCTATAAATTGAAAACACTGAATCTAAAAATAACTGTCAATAAGTACCTGCACGAATTGCTTACTTGGCACACATCATTTATCTCCAGTATCTCTGATTAATATCCTCAAAATACGACTTTGCAAAAATGAGGAGAGTACCTTTATTCAGCGTAATTTCCGTAACGCTGTATAACACTATAAATATAGGAAAGTAATGTCCATTTTGATTGGCAGTGCAAACAGAATTGTGACCTGTACCCTAATATAGAACAATCACTCTAGGCCTCGCCCTCGGGAGACTTTACTTGTCTAAATGTTTGGAACCATCATTTTCCGTAACGGTCATTTCCGTAACTTTTTTACCGGTTACGGAATG